>NIUQ01001483.1:0-29988 GCA_002796945.1 Plectus sambesii
GAAATGGTTTCTACTAAATTATTATATGTTCTTGTCGTTTGAAAGAGGCTTTTGAGCCGCACTGACTGCGTATCATCTTATATAACACGAATTTCAAACTGTAGCGGGTTTCGTAGCGTAGTATTTACAAACTTGATACTGTCGTTTACGTTCCGTATCCTCTGCACGTCGAACAAATCTTTAATGGGTTATAACTTTTTAAGGGGGTCGAATCTGAAAAAACTGAATGCGCAGCGAGATCAGCGTGTTCGACTTGACAACATATCAAAAAATAATTTTTCACCGTAGTTCCCCTTTAAGTGTCTATCAAAGAATCCACTAAACCTTCATTTTCACCGCCGATTTCAGAGCTGAATCTCAGTGCGGTATACCGCTCTGTGGTTTGTGATTAACTTTTGACGTTCACTTGTTCATTTGACACTTTAATTGTGACGCAATAAATAAACAGGGCACCGCGGGGAAAGCCTATGGGTAAGGTAGCGCACAAAATGCGTAATAAAATGCTCATACAAAGCTGACTGTTCAACGGCCCATTAATGTGATGAGGAATAGTGAGTTAATGCAGTTCTAAATCGAAATGATATTTCTCTTCAAGTGCCAGAAGACAAAATAACATCGAGTGAAACTTGTATACAATAATTGTGGCGTTATTTGGCTCATCTAACTGCAATTTCACCACTATCAAAGCCAAATCGAAAGCAAACCGCATGTTTGATACCAACATCGAGCGAACTATCCATAAATATCAACTATGAAAAGCGTCAAAGTTTACATATCTACGGCATATTTAAAAGTTAGACAAATTTGGAAGAAATGTTATACTCAGTCTGTTTCTTACCTGTGCGCGGCCACTCGCTGCTTCCTCGCAGTCGATTTCACTTCCTCAATTTTCATCACCTTCACCGAATCTTCCCTCGTATCTTTCATGTTGGGAGGGACTAGTAATACTTCAAGCAGAATCTATTCTTCCCCACACTTCTATCGTTCTTCGTTTATTTCGTTTAATTTTATTTCGTTTCGCGACTGTGGTGGTTTTGACGCAATTTCAGTTCAATCTGCGCTGCGCGGTTCCCCGTAAGTTTGATCAGCGCAAAGAGTATCGCAGTATAAGGTGACGGATAGTTGTGAAGTGTATGTGCCTGAATCAGTCTGTCTCAGATCGTGGGTGCGAACGGCGACCATTGTTGCCAATCGAAAGCGGAAGGCTCTTGTTCAGTGTAACTGATTTTCAGTAGATTTTTATTAGTTGAAGCGTGAGCAGGCATGAGCAGAGATTGACACATGACGGATAGGAGGGAGATTATGGAGCTTAGCAAAAGTTCCTCTGACCCCCGACAATATCTCGTATAAATCTTTCCCCTCGACCCGTGTCATAGGCGTTTTCGCCGTGCATGTGTGCAGACAAAGTTGCTGATATCGGATGAAAGCGTCAACTACTCGTTGTCAAGTTAGAACGGTTGCCGTTCGTCGATTTTCTTATTGCGCAAGTTGGCCAAAGGGCGCTCCGTTCAATACAAACTGGACTGAGTTCGACTCTATTCTGTTGTCCCTGTTGCGCAGAAAATCCCAATGAGCTGTCTAATAAAACGAACATCTTCAGCTATAGACTATTTTTCAGCACTTCCTCTGCTAGTCAAGTCAGTGATTGAAGCCGTAAAGAAATTCGAATCAATGGACGTTGACCCTCAGCAAAATCAGCAGCGTTCGACAGGCAGCTCCGCACAAATATCCCACATGAATCAGCATCAGATTGGATCGTCGGGTGACCACGGCGGCAAAACGTTTACTCTCAAGAAATGGAACGCCGTCGCCATGTGGTCCTGGGACGTCGAGTGCGACACTTGCGCCATCTGTCGCGTCCAGCTTATGGGTACTATTTTCTTTTCAAGTATTGTACAGTAGAAATTGTTCAGTCTACGCGTCCACAGCACGTAGGTTGGCATTTATTTGCAAATAAAATATTTTTTTCGAAGATGGGTACAAAAAGAGACGATGACTTTAGGTTGAAACTGGCCATTGTGACTCATTGAGAATGGATGTATCAGTACGATTGTTCATTGAGGCGTCTGCGCTTATTTAATGAATACATTTTTCCGTTCAGAATGCGAGATACACAATAAGCCGAACTCACCAATTTTATGCGTTTTCTTTCAGACGCATGTTTGCGCTGCCAATCGGAGAACAAGCAGGATGACTGCGTGGTGGTGTGGGGCGATTGCAACCACTCCTTCCACAACTGCTGCATGTCGCTGTGGGTGAAACAGAACAACCGGTGCCCTTTGTGCCAGCAGGACTGGGCCGTCCAGCGGATCGGTCACTGATTCATCTCCGAGTTGAAGAAGATCTCTTCTTCCATTGTCTGCCATTTATATTGTATTCAATGGAAACTTTCTTCGTGACTGATCGGTGGCTAGTCTAGCAACACGCAACCTTTCTTGAGTTCATTCTAAAAATGTTATAGATATAATTGCTGTACGCGTGGACGCGTGTAGAGCAAACATATCTGTAATGTATAAAGCTGTATTGCTTGCGTGGATACATCGACTTAATCATCGCTCGGATAGTCGATTATCACTCGAAGAGTAAGAGGAACTCTCGAGAGGCTCCACATCTCTTTCACAGCTACCTATTTATTGGTATATTCTTTTTTCACTGTAATTTGGATTAGAGCAACTGTGCTATGGCCAAATCTATTCAACTCTTTCTACCACTAAAAACGCTGTATCTAGCACAAATTTAAATCCTAACGTGCGTCTTTTTAAAAATCAACTTAATTCTCTTCATACTTGTCCCTATGAAGGAAGTTTTTATTGCACATTTGTGGCTGAAACAATGTTCATATGTATGTAATTTTTCACTCAAGTTGGTATGTGTTAATAAAAGTCAGCCGAGGTGGGCGGAGTTTTAAATATCCCAAACTCGGCCGAGGGTCGCGAATTTTGGGCCGGAACACAAAACTCTGTGTGAAACATAATTTTGTCGCTCGAAAGGAGCAAACCTTTGCATGTTTTGATTTTATGAATATTGATCATGCATGCCCGCCAATTTTAACTCCCACTATGCTGTGTGCAAACGTTTGTATGATTTGTGAATTGATGCTCACTTACGTAATTAAAAATTTTCTTGTGGTTTGTTCTGGGACAAATTAATTAAACAACTGTAGCACAATACGAACGATACAGTTGCTTAATACAGTCAATGTTGCTGATGCGCAGCACTGCTCGCGATTCTGTAGTCATGTTAGGGTTCAATTTGACATTAGCAAAATAAGTATCTTGCGCAGACATTAACATGACGCAGGAAATGTATTGAGATTACCTAAATTTTGACCTCTTCGGGTCATTTGATTGTGCATCAGTGAAATAGTTCTTAGTGAAATAGTGAAGTACTTTTGCGATACTTTGACAAACACTAATTACGATACGTTGTCAAGAAAATCACTGCGAAACTAGCATAGTACCTTTTCTGATGAAAATGTATCTGTATCTGATCAGCAAACCGTGAAGTCCTCTGTTGGGGTTTGGGCAACAATTTATTCCGACGTGAGCGGTCGTACAATAGAGAAGGACGCGGAGTAAGAAAGGAGAGAGAGCGGCGGAGAGAACCGACCGACTACTGGAAGAGCGGGTAACAAGAATGATATAAGAATGATATCAACGGATATCACAGAACAACGTCCGGGTCCGACCGCACCCCACAACATCATCAATGCACAATCTTTTAAACTACCTCTAAAAGATGTTCTCAAAAATTTAATTGCCGTACTAATTTAACACTTTGGTCCCTTGCTTTTTTATAACGTGCAATGTAGAAACGAAATCACATTTGCTTGCTAACAACTATATTGAAAAATCATTTAACAATGCTTGTATTTGAAAACAATTTTGTCTTTTTCCATAATGGAGAAGAGTAAAGTGGTACCGCTTTTCTGGCATGGAGTGGTGAGGCTGATACCAATTCATATGTGGGTAATGTAAGATAATCCTAAAGATAGTCCCCCGATAGGTGCACATTGCCATTTTATGCAGTACTTATCTGGAAAAGTCAACCGCTTCGTGTCGAATCTCTTTGTTACCTCAATACTCTAATTATGAAAGATAAAAGTGTGTCTGGCGATACGCCCCCAGCCATTTGCATCCCACAGCTCTCTAATTTTGCGCAAATATTTCAGATATCCACTACATGTGCATACTTGTAGGATTTTGAGTAAAGTTACCGTTAAAAATTTTAATTTACTATTCTATTCCATTTGGAGTAATATTTTTTCTTAGTATGTTGCGAAAATGCTTTGCACTCTTATCAAATTTCGAAGGTCGAATACATGAATCTTGGCGAATTTCAATTGATATTCTCTTCTTTCCCTATTAATGCATATCCGAATACAATTAGATGGTACGCCTCTTTCGCTTGCAGGTTCATTCAAATTTCGAACAATCGTTTCTCTAAATAAACCGCGGCGCTTTGATAGGAAAGGGGCTTTAATTTCCGGCGAAAAATGAGAACTAACTTGCAGCAGAGACAAGCTCCAGCGACTTGTGTGCATAAAAACCTCATTTTGAGCTTAGTGGATGTAGTGTTTGTAGAATACCACAGGCATCTTGTGTATTTTTGTAAGTTTGAAATTCGATCTTGTTCTCTTTAGTTCTCTTCATTTTGTCTTGCTACGACGAAAAACTGTTCGAACGAATTTCATATATGAAAGCTGTGACGCGCGCGCGTGCGCTCGATCCGCTGTTGACAAATTATAATATATATAGGCCTAGAGTTTTCTCATTTCAGAATAAATTAGGGGCTTTGTCTGGATTAGAACTTGGCCAGGAGTATTTTACACATATTCCATGTTGAGGAATAAGTTGTTTCACTTCGAAGTAACTTTCGTGACCATTTTTCTTGCCAAGTATTTGAGTATATAGGATCTCTCTCATGAAGCCATTGTAATTACCACTGCTTTATTACAATTATAGGAAATGTAACGACGAGTCCTTAGCGACGAATGCGCGACGAAATTTCTCACGCAATCCCAACTCGTTAGTCTCCATGCTTCCCGGATTAATACTCAGAATAGATCTAGTTGCAATAGCTTTATGTAAAAGGTTGTAAAGTATTTACAATTTCCATAGTCATATTTCTTTAGGATACAAGGGTGAGAGGATGCAAAATAAAACCTCCACCTTATGGTCGTGGCCATGCTTGCTTCTCGCAGAGGAGATAGATAGATTGGTTGAGACGGTGTTGCATAAGACGTTTCGCCAACATCCCCACTAAAGATCGTGTCCGAAAAAATATCCCATGCCTCAATAGCCCCGTCATGTTCTCAACTAAGTAATAGCTTCATGAAGGAATGCTATATTTTGGTATTCAAGTAAAGACTTCATTTCACGCAATTTATAATTTTCCGATGAAATAAGTTCTTCAAAAAGACCATTTGTTATCTGACCCATCTCGTGTTTCTGTTTTGTTATGAAAAAACAGTAAGCGTGTGATAAATCCTGTAGTTTTTTACGTTCTCAGCGTTTGTTCTGCCGGTGCTGTTCTATCACGATTCGGGTTCTTTCTCGGTGGTCAAATAATTATACTAGTTTAATAACCAGCATCTCAAAATTTTCGCTGTTTTAGCTTAGTTCATGATGGATAATATTACTCAAGGACACATCGACTACCGCATCATTGCTGCTTCAACTTATTTCATCATCAACTTTTCTGGACTGATTATTTATATTGTATTTATAATTGCCGTTTTACGCGATCAAAAGAATTACAAACAGGGCTTTTATGTTTTAGTTGGACATCTGGCAATAGGAAACATTGGCACACTGTGCGCAAATTTATTGGTTGCTCTCCCGCTCACATTGGCTGAAAGAAACATTTATGGTGATGTTTGGCTGCTAATTCTGGCAGTGGTACAATCGCTCTCATATTTTTTGTTTCTTTCATTCTCATTCATGATTACGCTGAACCGCTTCGTTTTATTCCTTTTCCCCACTAAACATAAGTCTATGTTTGATTCTCCTCGAATTCATTACATCTCCGCGATAGTATATATATACCCAATTATCAATGTGTCCGTTACAACCGTTATAGGATGCCCTAAATGGTTTGATAGTAATCGCTTTACTTTTTTTTACAAATGCGATCAATTTGTTTCGGCTTTCGGCAATTTTTATATGACATATATTATTACGTACTTTTCAATTACAGTGCCTGCAATAATGATGTTTCTATACCTGGCAGTCATGGTGAAGATCAAATCTTTAAACAGCACAGCTGTTTTAATCACTTTCAGCAAGACAGACATCAGTCTGCTGGTTCAAAGTGTTGTCATTTGCTTATTATTATGGGTCTACTCCTGGGCTTTTATGTTCATTCCAAAAATAACATCATCACCATTGGGACCGATATCGATTGTCAGTCTATCAGGAATTAATTGCTCTATCAATCCCATAATTTTCTTTGTATTTAATCAACAAGTGCGAGAGAGCGTGAAGAAATTGTTGTTTTCGGAACAAACTTCAAGTCAAAGGTTGCAACTTACCGTTGGGGTTCGTCGTGAATGAAAAGACAAAATCTGAATATTTTTACAGCCAGCTTAAATTGAGCAAATTGAAGTTGTAGTCGTACGGTAGCCGTGCTCAACGATGCAACTGATTTTATTCTCTTGAAATCAGAGGGCATGAATGAGCGAGAAAAGATACTTTCCATATTTCAAATTTCCGCACAGTTCACCTATAGTATAGCTCTCGGGTTAGCTCAGTTGGTAGAGCGGTGGACTGTAGAGTCAAAAGAAATCCATAGGTCGCTGGTTCGACTCCGGCACCCGAGAATACTTCGTTTTTGTTGTTATTCTGGGCGTCATTGAGCAACTTATTAGTCAGGTGCGCTTACCAAGGATCGGTTCCATAATCGTGTCCTAATGGGTTAGTCTGGGCCAATTTATTTAAAAAGAAACTGAATCACGATTTTATGGGCACCATGTATATTCAAGAATTTTGACTTGAGCTTTGGAAACCCCAACCTGAATCTGAAATCCATTTTCAAACTGTGTTAACGAAGCTTGATGTATAAAGAGTCTCTCTTGATCAGTTTGCAACTATCAAAGTTATAGGACCGTTGATTTACACTCATTAGCCAATTAAAGGGACTAATTTTCGAAAAAAAGCTGTTTTTGGATGAAAAGTGATCCTGAATAACGTTAAGTGAATCGTTTTGTGCATTCCGGTCCTAGTTTTGTCAAACAGTTGTCACGTAAACGGAGTTCTGCATGAATGCTAATTGAAAGCTCTTTCATTGCCGTAGTATGGTACTAATGTCCGCCTAAGTCTTGCTTGGCCGACCGAGAAAAGGATTTCCTCATTCTGCATGCATTGAGAACCGTTGTGTACAGTGACTACTGGATTCTCCTAATGTAGTAATGTAATGTACTAATCGAAAGCTTTCGGTTGAGGTATACCGCAAACAATTTCGCCAATACCCTACAGGACGCAATAGCTTTTCAAAATTTTCCGATTTTGTGGAGGTGTGCAGTAAACGTACGAAGTGAACTTTTCAAAATAAACTTAAACCACGGTCACTAACGCGACCTCTAAGTCATATTGAGTTGCCGCCAGTACTTATGAAGAGTGAGATTAAGGTACTAAAAATGACCATGCATAGGCAGAAGAAGAGCGCAGCTTGTCTACTGCTGTGCTTGTTCGTCGTGCTGATCGCAGTGTCTTCGGTGGTTCCCGGCGTTGCGGCCGACCACGGCTGCTGGCAGGACGCTGCACAGTGTAGCGACTGGTGCAACCAGAAATACACAAACAATTGAGGCGGCACGTGCGGCGGCTGGTGGTGGGAGACATGCAACTGTAACCGCTTTGACTGATCATGCTGACACCTCATCGACAGTGATACTATGGTATGGTAAATATGAGGAAGCTATTTCTTATATTACTCAACTATTCTATCATTTCTAATTTTTTACTTTGCTCATATTATTTGTATATCCTGACCTTTTCGTGCTTTGGTTATTGCTTCATTATGATACTGGCCCAATGTCTTGATTACTGTCTCTGAATGAACTTTAATGTGCAAGTATATCGCAATAAGAACATTGTTCAGCACAATATATTTCATGCTTATGAAACTGTTTCACAATCAGTTGAATTACGCAAAGTTCCTGCACATAAGGATTATACATGATGACGACGAATTATTTGCATACATTGCGAATAGTCTTCGCATTTATGTTCACCACAAGTAATCCTAACTGAAATGATTAGAGATCGATCGTCACTCCATATTCATGGAATGGATCAGTCACACATTCCTGGTGCATCACCGTCCTTCCCCGATTCGTCTTCAAAGAACATAAAGTCCTGAAAGTGACACTTATCAGGAAGATAGAGGACATTTGGATTGAATTCGGAGAACTTTTGGTTTCCTCCTACACTTCTCGCATACCGGTCATGAAATCCTAAAACTGCAGAAAGTACACGAAGGGGCATCAAATCACTCTGAGTACGGCCACCGTAGCAGTAAAACAGCCCTTCTTCATTGGGAACAAGGTTTGGTGAACCACACTTAATTCATTGGGATATGCTTCCTTCCACTTCAGCCCACCTCATATAAGGAAGGACTCACGATGAGAAAGCAGGCCGCTAATACGGTGGCTTTTTCGTTGACCGGTAAATTAATCGGGAAAGTGATTCCGTAGTTGTCAGCGTCGGTGAACATTTCTTGAGCGAAGCCGGAGAAATTTTTCGACACCTTTCCCACTTCCTGCTCTCCATTTTTCGATAACAGCTGGAAAAAGTGACGGTATCCTCTAACATAGAGACAGAAACAGACAAGGATCTATAAGAGTGCAACAGTACTTTTTAGGCCAGGAGCACAAAGGTGCTATGGGATATCTATTGAAAACAATCCATCCGGGGATACACCTCTCCCTTTACTCTATGTACACTTAAACAATCAAATCTAAATAATATCTGCTAAAACATTTTCCAGCTCATCCCTAATCCAATTTTTTGCACTTGTCGAGCTGAAGTCAACTATGCATAGTCAATATTATTGCAAATGTACCGGATATATTTTGCTTGAAATTTATAAACTCAGGCTTGTTCGCTGTTTAAATTCTCTTTTTGAGTTTACTATTCTATGCTCTTCATGCAAACCCTCAAGCGCACATTCGATTTGATAAATTTCATCCCTTCCACAAGATCTATGCGCAAAAATGAGCACATAATTGCAAAAAAAGTTTAAGGGTAAGTACAAATTAAGCGTAGTGGGTTAATTATGCTCTCTGTAATCAAAAATATGACTATTTCATTCCACACAGATTGTAATTTTGAACGAATTTCGATATGAGTTTGTGAAAAAGATTGGTATATGATTCATTATCGAATGCCCTTCTGTACCATTAGGTTGCTTTCGAATACCTCACGAAAACTTAAGAATTAATGAAGCGGTGCAAAAATTTAGCAAATTTCGACAATTGACTCAGCGTTAATTTAATGATATTCGCAATTACTGAATCATTTTGTCATTATTCAAAAACTTAAACAGGATAAAAATATGTGCATCACCCCTTGTTCTGCTCTTTCTTCGATCTACCTGAAATTCGACGTCTCCGCAGGGTGAACAAGTGATGCACGGCCCTTCAATCTTCAAAACGGTTTCGTCATGAACATCTTGAATGGAAAATTGTGGCTTGCAGATGCTCCAGTTCTGCACAACAGTTCCGATCGGGTTGCCTGGCGGTCCTTCTACTTCTACTTTCTGCAAGAAACTACAGTTCAAAACATACGCCATTCAAAAAAGCGATTGAGCCAGTTTTACATATCAATAAAGTCAACAACATCTTTGGCGTTAGAGTGTTTTAATTTTTTTGACTCCTTCGAAAATGAAAGAACTGATATTCCACTTAAAGCAAACGTAATTTGCTTTACTACCTTACTACACAACTTTAATAATAGGCCGTGACGCCGAGAATAAAGTTTCGAATATTCAAGAAATCATCACCTGAAGACAACAAGGAAACCAGCAAGAGCTGCACCGTGCCGGCCGATGAAATGTTAATACTGGTTTGCCAGCATTGTTGAAGACGGTGATATCGAATTCCCTTTCGCAGCACATACAGCAGATCTTTTTGCAATTCTTCCAACATTTGCACGGCTTCTGACAGCACAAGCACAATCCGCAACAGCAAGCATCTGCGAACGATTGCAAATATAGGTTTGTTCTAAAATTTTCGTCCTTGGACAACTTAAATAAGAGCCGACAGTCGTTTTCAGTCGCTATTACACACGGATCATTACGATCATATGCAATAAAAAATATATAATTTTCTTAAGTGCTCTTTCTCTCAAACACTTTGCATAAATTACCTAGAATAGTTAACGTTTTTTGCACTAAAATTAAGAAATTTGTCAAAAATTTACATAACATCTTCAGCAATTCAGAAATAAGAGGAGAGCTTAAATGCAGCATATTGACTAGCTGTTTGAACTGAAACCGTACGAGGCTTACCTTCGGCTGCGTAGAACACGCGTTGCCCCAATGAGTTCAAAATTTCATACTTGTTTCCAGTTTCGTAACCCGTGAATACTGAAAATTAAGAAAATTGCAATAGTGGCTTGATAAAACACAGTACGGCGAATCTTGTTCTACAAATTCTAGTGGGGAGCGACTGATTAGAAAATCTTCAGCATAGGAAGCAAACCGCTTGTTTCAACTTCAAATGTCGTCTTACTCTCACTACTTCTCTTGCAACTTTTACCAGAAGTGGGCGCCATGGTTTTGAGATACTCTCCTATCCAAACGTACCGTCGTTGCCCTCCCAGGCGTCTATTTCTTAGAATTTTGTAATTGCAACCACTTGAATTGTAATATCAAGAAGCATTTGATTTTGATCAGTTGTGATGTGCGCGGAGAGAGTTCGTCGCGCGTCGCTACCAGCAGCTGATCAATCAATGCCCTTCTCACAATTGTAAACTATAATAATAATATTTACAAGAGCTTTATAATGTAGGATTCAGGAGATTTGTATCCATTGGATATCCCTATGCCCTCTATCCGTACACATCCCTAATTTCTACTTCTTCACGTTTATATTCGATCTATAACTTCAATTCGCTCAAATTAGAAAGGTGCTGCACCTTCAAGCATTTCAGTTTGCTGCTTGACTACCAGTCGATCGACAACGCTCAGATATTCGAGCCCGGTCATGCGAATGTCGACGCCGCCTGCCCAAGCACCTTGCACGCCTGGCATTGGTTGCTGCGTAACAATATTTCCATGTCCTGGATAAGCCATGCTTCGCCTTTAATAGATTTTTCGTGATGATAATGTAAATCTGAAAAACATTAATCATCGAATAATCTGATTTTTTGCGATGCTCATCGCGTTGAAATTTAGTGCGTTCTAGGGGTATTTATAAGTGCTATAACAGCGCATATTCCCTGAGGAAGTCGTAACTTTATGAAATCTCCGAAGCTGCCCTCTGTACCTTTGCAAAGGTTGTTCCTCTGATACTCATGCACCTAGTGTTAGTATCTTCTATCAGTAATATAGACGTTTGCAGTTTAATTTCGTTATTATCCCATTCAATTTCAGAACAGGGTGGGCCAATAGTAGCCCTTAAGTTCGGTTGTGTATTACCAGAGTTATTTCTTTTCAAACTTGTCTCGTGACTTTTGGCTCACCGTATTACGGATTGAAATGGGAAATCATCAAGATTGAAATGGGAAATTATCAAGATTGCATGGTAACATTACGAAATTAAATTACAGTGGCGTCAATATGCTGCAATCTGCTATGTTAAGAGCCCGAGGAGGAATACTATGCTGTTCGTATGAATACGATCGTAGTTGCGTTGAAAATGTAAAAAATCTGATATTTTCGTTTATTAATTTCATATGGATCAGTTATCTACAGAGTACATGAATCAGAATTAAAGACCTCAGCAAAAAATGCCAATAGTTTCGGCTAAATCCGTAATTTTAAGTAACTTCTTTATTTCTTTAAGGCACTATATTTTGCAACAATGCAATTTGTTAATTACTATATCAATCAAATTCAAGATCCTCAATCAACAAGCGTGCTAGATAATATGAACAGCAGCAAAGGTAACATCGTATTAGGATTCTGTCTTCAAATAATCACTCTTACCTTGGAAATCTCTTTCGTTTCACTGAAACGTAAAATAAAGACTTGGCAGCAAAAATTGCAAGGCTTTGTAAAATCACCAACGTTGCCTCACGCGCGTTCCAGAAGGCAACTGTCACGGTCACATTTAGAATATCGGTGAGGCTGGTCGCTGTTATGACAGCCGTTGGTAGGAGACAATGTCGCTCCATTAAGTCCGCGAGTTTTGCCGGTCGCTTCGCAGCTTCCTCTTATCGATTTATCCCTTTAGAGATTCATGTATTGGACAGGAATGCGGTAAAATGCTTTGTTGCATCAGTTTAAAACTACAAAGACAGCATTGGGATTAATGGGAGTAAAAAATACATTATCTTTTGACGTAATAAGAAGCCAAGAAGCTTTGCTGAAGAGCACGTTAGCGAGGTAGTCAAGATTTGTATTTTGAAGCACTATAATTTGCCCATTTCTAGTTTATTATTTGCAACTAGCGTAAAAATTCGCAGACCAAATTTGGTTAAGTGGTGTTCTTCATATTCATGGCTGCTTAAAAAATGAAGTAAAATTTTTTAAAAGTATAGGAGAGCAACTATACCACTCCAATAACACATTGATAGTCGGATTTCAAATAGTAATGAAGAAGATAACTAAACTATGAACAGTTGAAAATTAACAAAAGGTAGCGGCTCTTCGATTGCTTTTATTTGATAAATAAGTGAAACAGCTGTGCAAACTTTAGGTCATTTACTGTTGACAGGTCTACCAATTCTCTGACCAATATAAACGAACTTTATTGTGCGGGCAGATACATTCTGAGACCGATTAATTTTGACCAGTGTTGACGAATTACTACAATCAGCAAACCGGTAAATGGACAGTCGTTCCCGTAAGAAACTTGGGTCGTAAGTTTAGGACTGGCCAAACTTGACCGGTCCAAGCAAAACCGGTATAAATGACCTTCATTGTACGAAAAAGGTTGCAGTTTCTGCTTCAATATTTGGCTTGACAGTGGTAAAAAGTTCTTGCATCCGTCCTTTGCGCATATTTACTGGTTACATGAAAAGACCGGAAGTAAGCTTTCAAAGTCAACAGATTTTTCAGTTATGACGCAGTGTTTGAAGCATCAATAAACTAGTGGATTACGCGAATAGGTATTCTCTCGTTCTTCAAGATTGGAAGTGCACCGCAGTTATTCATGTTAATGAAAACTGCTGTCCTACGTCAACGCCTGCGGGACTCTAAACGATTATCTCCGACGGACTTGAGATAGCCCGAGGCGCGCGCGATACAGTCGAGAAAACGGACCACGGGCAAGGCCGAGGATGGAAAGAATTGAATCGCGGAATTGAGCTCGAACGGATGGGCCATCGGCGGTGCGCAGAAAAACGTCGGTCGCGGAAGAACCTGTCTACCGACGCGAAATTCAAAAGTGGTGAACGGGAGATTGTGTGAGAATCGTTGTCGTCAGTTTATATTTTTACGTCTACATCTATTTTGCGCCCGCGCGACCGAGCTGGTTAAAAACTTTTTGGCGGTTCTATCGTCTCCTACGTCATGCGGTACATCTTCCTTGTCGTCGTCGTATTAACGAAGGCTGCTTCAATTGTTCCCGCTCAGCGGATATCAGGTAATCAGAATCACAACACTGATAATTAAGAGGATTATGCGCATTTCTTACATCCACTAGCTCATGAATAATGTCGTCTGTAAAGCGCTTCAAATGAGATGCTGTCCGATATCATTTTTCAAATATTTCAAATGTTGGTAGCTAACTAAATATCCACGGTTGCATGGAGACTCTTTACTCCATATTAAAGGCACTCGCTGTATTAATCGCATGCAGCCGTTTGAAGATATCTACAATATTATCGCAAACTTTGGATCTTGTAGCAACTCTTTTCGAGCAGTAACTATTCGGTGAGATTTAATGCAGGTTTCCTGTACTATTTAGCGCATCGAACATTAACATCCTCAAACTCTAATGACATGCGTGGATCGATGAAGTTTAATATCAGTTTTCGGTGTTTTTCCGAATGTCGATTCCGTTGAATACCCAGTTTTTATCAATATCGAATTATGATTATATCAAATATTTGCCATCAAATTGTGTTCTGCAACGTCCCGCCAAAATCTGTTCCGCCTTTTCTGACCAAATTTGCTTCCTTATTAGGTGTTTCTAATGTTTGGAACATCTGTTAAAATATTCAAACTCTTCGGCAACTGAAGTCATACAAAGAATCCGGAAATACTTGAAACATCATTCGATGCTGTTCAATTGAGCATGGCATACATCCCTTGTTTGAGATCTATGAGCAGAACCACTCATCTTTCAATTACAACCAGTTTTGCGCGCAACGTTGCGGGATTACTACAATTCTTTTGACATGCACCCATGAATAAAACATGCCGAACATAAAAATAAACCACGATAAACTATTATGAGCAGTCAAGTGGCTATCAAGCTTGAGTCCCTTAACGAACTGGGAGTGAATTCATTAGCCTTTTTACTCGTATTTCGTTAAAGGCATTTCTTATCAATGGGAAGGTACTTGAAAACTATTCAATAAAGGTACTCAGGAATAGTATGAAGACAACATTTGGCATGGGCAGAGCTAAAGGCGCAGGAGCAATTGTCCGTCGATTTTTTGGAATTCCCTTAGTTTTATTATTTTACCATGGATTTCACCTTTATAATTCCCCTTCTCCCCGATTTTTCGGCTTTCTAGTTGTTTGATTCTTCCTGGGTCGTCGATTTTAGCTTCGGGTCTGGTGTTCAATATGGTGGTGTGCCGCATCCAAAGTTGATCGAACACCTGCTTATCGGTTCACTGTTGGTATAATGATTAGAGATACAATTTGGACAACAGGTTTTGTTAAAGGTAGCATCGATAGACCCGCCGAAGTCTCACCGGTCGTCAATCCTGGCTTTTTAACACATATAAGTCAAAAAGGTCTAAACTTTGTGGCCGCTTACGCAAGAACTCGCGTTGCCAACGTTCTAAGGACCAACGTACATTACAACTTTACTGGACAGTTGGCGACGAAATCCTTCAACTTTTCATTGAATGGACTGAAAATTAACCGCTTCAACGAAAATTTTTTCCTGTCGCAGATTGATATATTATCCGGACTGGGTTTCGGATGGCGGGTACGTAATACTACATTTATTGTTGATCGTAAACCCCTGTGCAATAGCGCATTGCTTACGCTCGTTTATACAGAGTCGCAAACAGTAGCGCAAGCTCACGACTCCTCTGGCCGTCACACTTTTTCAATAGGTCTGCAGGGGGCTATTTTAGAAATCGGTTTCAACGTTTGTAATTAAAAATGTGAAAAGTGCAACGACTGTCACAGTAATAACTAAATAATTTTTATGAACTGGTCTCGGGAAGCAGCGAAAGGGCTATCTCCTTTGTCGTCTCCGTAAGCATGGCCCAGGTGGCCACAACGACCTCCTAATCCGTTTTTCAGTGTTCGCAACTGATCGTGAAGCTTTGAGTACAATCAGTTGGACTTCGGGTCTAGCATAGCCCTTATCGCGCATATCCAATCGTGCCATCCTCAGTCAGAATAGAGCTATCCAAATGCCTCACTCACGAAAATTTTATCCCACGACGAGTCGAAATGTAGACACGTATTAGTTGTTAATGGCTCAATGAGGCAAGACACGGAAGGAAAAACGAGTTTGTGCCATTTGAACTGATGGAAGTTTTTCTCTGAACAGACAGTCGACTTTGCCGTCTTCCATTCAGATAAACTCCCCTACTAGATATAGAAGCAGCAAGGCAAAACCTCGCAGGCGCTTGGATGCATTATGAAATAAGTTCACTGTTTGAAGCCATTGATGGCGGCTGGGGATATTTTTTAACAAAAATATTCGAGCATGCGTCAGTGCTGTATATATCCTTCTTTTTACTAGCACAGAAAAATACGGTTAAGGGCTAATTTGGTCATTCAGGTAGCCGATCTCACGCTTACAACTGAAAGCTCTTATCGCATATCTTCGGCCAACTCGAAAGCCAGAGGAATTGCGAATATCAAAGCCTACAGATCGATGGTCGATTTCTTGTTTAGCGCCCAAGTTGGAGAAGACGGGCGACTTAATATAGTCATGGAAGACTGTCGATTTATCATAAATACCGTCACAGTACAATTCAGTCAAACTTCTGCCGACTTGTTTGTTCGCTTTCTACCACTCATCAACCGAATGGCCAAAGACAAACTGCAACAACTCTTCTGTCCGACTTTCGCGGTATGCTCATATCACGAAAATGTGTAATTATTTCGAGCTGATCGCCTGAGCAGTGAGAGTCATAATAGTTATAAAAATGTCAAGTGATTTTAACTGGGCTAAAGTGATGAGGCTGTGATGCGCATGATTGGTGATCTTTCTAAAAAAGTTGCCAAAGTATGCCCAGCGAAGTGATTCCTTAATTTTATATTGGCGAATATTTGCACTGTCCTCAAGCCGTTCAGGCCAGCGACCATGAGCCCGCTTTAGGATGTAAAAACCTCAGTGCGCATGTCGGATCTATACTATCGCTCATTTAGCACATATCACTAATTTTTCAGGCAGAAATATTACCACTTTTGACCGACCGTTTACTTCACTTCTCCCCCACGACTAACCTCTTCAGCCGCTACTTTTTGAATAGCGCGCTACTGTACAGCGTCGCCTTTCGAGCGCAGTCAATTGAAATGCAGCACATTGGCAACAGTTTCGTTATGCTGAAACAGAGCGGCTTAAGTCTTAACGACTTCCGGCTTCCGTATGATGGTATGTAATATTGTAATATTAATATGTAATACAGTGGAATTCACTTATACCGGTATTTGAGGGACCGATCAAAATTACCGGTATAAGCAAAATACCGGTATAACCGATATTATTTGTATGGGAAGGTGCACTTTGGGACCAACAAAAATTACCGGTATAAGTAAAATACCGGTATAACCGAAACCGTTATAAGTGAATTCCACTGTACATGTAACATTAATATTCTTTTGAAATTTCCACCTTCCTTTTCCCTTCTTAATAACCATATCGGCAACTTTTTTCATCTCAAGCCATTAATTAATCATTATGTCATCAAAATTGATTGTTTATGAGACGCTAAGAGTACATTGCAGCACCGCCGCTTATCGCGAGCGCAACGAACAATGAGCACATGGTTAATATATTCATGTCAAACCATACCCTAGCCAGTCTGCTCTTTTGGATGGACCAGTTCAGCGAATTCGACTACGATCTCTCTCCGGAAACTGCCCCAACCAAGGTTTGAATGCTCTAAACGTGAAGAGGCACTTAGATGGCATGAGTACATATGCGACTAAAGTATTAGATTGTGCAGCCGAGTGCCGTTTTCAGTGGCTCTGCTTCAGTGATATAGGCCACTGGGGGAGGGTGTACTTGAGATCCACCTCACTTTCACGCGATAAATCGTCATGTTTACGATATAGTTGTACAAAAACGTGAAACTTTCGTTAGACGGAAAGAGCCATTTGAGCCTTTGAGTAATTTAGTTTTAGGAATGCAAGAATGACACTCATTGTGCAATCGCTGCGGGACGCGTTTATGAAAATTAAGCATTTTCTTCCCAAAGTCAGTTATTTCCAAATTGCTCCACAACAAGTTTTGCTTTTCAGGAGATGGCGGAGTACTTCATGACTGAATGTGACAAAGAATCCGTTTGCGCAGGCACTCTCTTCCCATCGTTATCTCGTAAATTTCCGCGCAGTCATGTGGAAATAAAAGTCACTTCGATCACTTATCCTCGTGTACAAATAAAGGTGCGTATTAAGAGCGGATGAAGCTTTATTCAGGACACCATACTGAGATGTCTCTAATGCGATAGCCGTTCTCCATTCAAAGTTACCATTTCCGACTTCGATTAGTCTTCTTTCATCCAAATTAACCATCAAACTCATGCTGACGCCGCTTTGTATCTTTAAGTGTTTTCATTATGATTGACTGTGAGTCTTCTGTAAAATTCACACTGATGTTCGGATCGAGATCATTACGGTAATTTCTCTTAATTCGCATCAAATTCCAATTTCACAAGTGTGTATCGATGGAATTTTTCCCTCGCAGAGGCTACATTATTCAAACTCGTCATGATGTTCTGAAATTTTCGTGAGCTAGTGTAAAATGATAGGCCAACGTAGTCTACTGTTTTATCACCACCCGTTATTGAAATTAGATCATGGTCTGACAATTTGTCGCCAAGGTATGTACATTTCTGAAGAAAATCCTAAACCTAAATGTGCTGAAATAATTCAGGCGGATAAAATTGTTGTGACAATGAAGAGCAGCGTCAGCGGATCGGTCCATCGCCAAAGGGGCAATGAGTCCTTCTTGACGGCGAAAATGGATGGCATCTATGCTATTCGAAACATGAAAATGGTCGACTACGCCTTATTCGGCAAGCTCGAACTCGAATCTTTTATAATAGCGGACGTCGTCAGTCAAATTGAGGTTTGATTTCAGTTGTATTGAAATTTTTTAATAAGGTCAGTAAGGGTAGGAGATGGTAGATAGTTTCCTGATTAGATTACACTTGATTAGTCGCGATTAGCAATTAGATGACAGTGTAGGGGCGCGTACAATTATGTTTTGCTTTAGAACTATTGCCAGTTGCGGTAACCTGAAGAAGGTTTGAGTTGGATAAGCAGAGGTAGTTGGAAGAGTGATGGAATGCATAACCCCCAAAGGGCTCTACAGGCCTGCCATACAGGCTCAGTTACTTTTATTCTCGCATACATAGCAACCTTCCAAATGTCCCTGGCGCCCATCTTTGTGGTTAACTAGTGATACACGTCTTCGATCCGATTCGACTCGTATCCATGCCCATCCTTAATTCTGAATGTATAACTGCGATTAACCAGCAGCGAAAGCCAGATAAAATGCGAATGGGGGTAACAGTCGATCTAGTTGTCCATGAATCGATCCGTGCACAGTCATTTGCGAGCGACAGATACAGAAAATTTTATCGAAAAAGAATTTTGTAATTATACCTTTCTGAACAATCGTGATTATCTTGTTGTAGGAGATCAACACGGAGAGCATGGAGTTTCTAGTGACCGCGTTCAACGACTTGGTCGTCGCCAAGGATATGGCGACCAAACTGGATAAGGGCATTCAACTGCCGAAATTAATCGACTTTGAAATGCTCAATGCGCGTGTTACCTTTGAGCAAGATCGAATAGTTGTTGCAGCCGATTTGTGCGCTGGAAATCAGTGCAGAAATCCAGTAGTCGCAGAAAATTCAGACTCGGAGTCGGTACATTACTATGATGAAGTGGCGACGTAAAGTTGATCAGCTTGAATGGTTTCCTCACTTGTTTGTATTATGTGTGCTGCTGCAATGGTGTATGAGCGATGAATGTGTCCTCGCGTAATTTCTCGCTCTTGAAGCGAGCTGTAACAAGTTTGCATTAGTCAATAGGACGAGATTTGAACAAAGGGTATCGCCAGAGGCGGACGGGGGAGTTTGAGAAGTACGCACCCCCGGACGCCAACTTCACAAAGCTATTGTTATCAAAACTACTGTGGTTACAATAGCGGGAAGCGCGGTGATTGGTCAGGTCATGGGAAGCATTATTTACACAAATGACTGACCATGAATGACATTCCCGCAATTGCAATCACAACAATTGTGAAAACAGGAGCCCTGTGAAATTGGTCCCAGACATTCGGTTGTCTCTCTTCCCCTTCCAGGTTCCAAACAGTGCCCACCTCGGTGTACCTTTGTTCTAGCGCTCGGGTGACGCGTGAACGTTCTATCATATACTACCGGCTCCTCTTCAATATCCTCAATTTATAATGGTTAAACTAAGAGTGAAGGGTTGCCGAGCAGAGATGGACGATATTAGGCTTAGGTACAGGCTGGCGCCATCCTCTTTTGCTGCAAAAACTGATTAATCGCGTACTCTTTAGAGTATATTTCACAGCACCACAGCGCTGAGATGCGGCTTAACTTAGGAGGCTAAGTGCCATGCCTTTGTCATGAGGAGAATTATGGTTGATTAAATGATGGGATTCAGCCGGCTTAGCCCTAAGTCAGATCTCAGCGACTGGGCATCGAGGTCAGGCCCTTGGATTGTGGCGCTATAGACCATCCTTCGTGCTTCGTGACAGTGATCTTTGGCGCCCCTGATACCCTGATTCAGAGTTCTGAATTCAAGACACCCGAGGGGATGGAATTCCCATTGTGTGCCACCCTCTTTTCGTTAATAAATATTGCTTCATTCAGTGCCTTTTTCTAAAATAGTAGCTTTTGCGCGATATCCGGGGCCAAAGCACCATTGATCCTGTTTTCAGTTGGTCTGTCGCCTCCAATCATACATATAGTCGTGCGCCACATTTACAATTGATACTATCTGATACTGAAATTCGAGATTACAGGCGAATATTTCTGGATTTTTGGTTCCATAGTCAATACTTTTTGAGTTTTTTTAACAAAATGAACCGAATAATATCGGGAACAATAGCGAATACCGATGAGCGTAATCGGTGTTTGAAAACAGCGTCCGTGATGAGTTGATATAGAGTTTGCTATTTGCAAAATAAATCGTCGATTTTAGCGTATCATGAGGTGAGCGCCAGTCGGCGCCTTGTGGGGGGGACGACAAGTCAGGGAGTCTTGAGGAGGTACGCACTCCTCCTCCACTAAACCTATGGGCGCATTTTATCCACTGCCTATCTAAAAAAGACGGTCATTTTGCGGCGAAAGTTTCCTAGTATTACTTCTGACACTTATGGTGAAAGAGAGAAACCTATCTGGCGGTACGCCCCCTTCCAATCGCCTAAGCCTGTCTCTATCTTGGTGTACCGACCTTTTCCATAGATCAAGTTTTGTCGTTCACAAAATAAATGATGAAATCAAATCCAAAACGGTATGCTAATCGTACAGTAATGATTTTCAGATTCACATGGAGGAGTTATGCGGGTGTACTAGAACTTAATGTTCATCTTTAGAACTAAACATTCAAATGAGTCCTACCCTACACACGCATTAATTCTTTACTATAGTTCCTGCTGTTATAAAAAACGGCCAGTACAAACTTGTCCTTGTGACTCATGTCAACCCATTTACGATGATGTCCTATATGAAAGCGATTTTCTGTTAGAATTGTTGACTGAAATGTCGGTGACAAGAAAAATAATTGCTCGTTACAAGAGCTTTTCATCAGAAAAATAAAAATATTGCCAACTTTTGACACTGTGCTGGTACGTCACCATGTGATCAAGGAAAAATGAGTCCTAGCACGATAACCGGATTCAGGTGGCGGACGCTTCAAAATATCTCGACTGAGAACGACGTTCTGCAACAAATTTTATTTTCTGAAATTTGGTCGCGTTGACTAAAAGGTTCGATATATTTTATTTTGATGTAGATTTTGGCATAGGCTACGCATAGATAGCTGCTTAGGTTTCTAGCAAAAATTTCGGTTTAGCTTCGGTTCGGCATTGGCTCCTTTCGTTCGTAGAGAATCGGCCCTATTCCGATTGGCGCGCATAGAACTGTCGTAACTTGTATAGTCTTCTCGAAGCTCTAAAAATTCGATCTATTTTAAGATTTTTGAAGAATTGTATTCACCAATTGAATTCGAAGTTGGCAAACTAGAACTTGTTTCAGTTGTTGTAGGCTTGAAGAACTGAAAAAGAGGAAACTGAAGAAGGAAAGAAGAGGAGTTAATCGACATCTCCAGTCAACATGCAAAGTCCAAGTAAAACGCAGGCGAATCGTAAGGCGCCAGAATCGCCAGACATGAAATTCGCTCGTAATCGGCTCGGAAATTTGCTGAGCGGTATGCGAGGAAGCGACGTTCCGCCGCCTATTGCGCGTCTACAGCAGAACCGAGAGAGGTACGAACTTTCTGATTATAGAAATCGCTTATAATGATTGATTGCGCTCTGGTCTTATTTTTCATTCGTTAGTGAGAGGATTGTGTTGTTGCAGTAGACGCATTTAATGGGATATTGCTTTTGTCGATTGTATCGATTATTACGCCAGGGTGACTTTTTACGCTTTCTTTTGTTTATTAAGCTATGGTTTGCAAGTAGAATATGCGTCTAACGATAAGTGGGGTTGAGGGTGGGCATCTTTGATTTCTGTGAACCAATATATTAAAGTAATAGGCAATGTTTTAATTATAAAATACATAAAATAAGTTATATTCATTGTTCGCAATTTGCCTATGATAACCCATATTACTGTAAACGAACTCTACTCTAAAATCGTTTCTTATTCATTCATGAAGAATGATATTAGAAAATTTTAAAATTAAGAATTAATCCATTGGGGGATTTTTATACTAAGTCTTCTTTTAGCAATAGATTCTATTACATCATTCTTTAATTTTTATGTATCCACACCACTGATACTGTGTATTTAGTTGTCTGATTGATGCTGGTTGAAAATATTTGAAGGGAAAAGATAGTATTTGTCACTGACTGTTAATCGTGTGATCGTTAGTGCTTGGAATTTTTTAATAATAATTTTTCTGTTTTTTAATGTTAGAAATGTCGAGTAGAACCGAGTATGGTATTCCTAGAGTTAACGTATTCAGGTAATTAATTTTCAATACATCAGCGAGAGGTTGGCATTGAATATGTTGCATACTGACCATGGCGTTTTCGATGGAGTTCAACATCGATGCGCTTAAGCACTGAATGTATCGAATATGTGTTCGACAAACAGTTTTTATCTTAGACTTACATGCCGATCATATTTTGCTTATATTTCAAAATTAATTAAAGTGATGATTAGCAGTTTTTTTTATCATGTTTGCTGCTTTCAAGCCACTGTTGCAACGCCACTTCCTCTCTGCCTTGGAAAGAAGTTGGAGGAGGAAGATGGTACAGTAAAAGTACTACCTCTTTCAGCTTCTTCCAGGGCGGTCAGATACTCTACTATATTTCAGTGGCATACTGTTTGGTAAGGCATCGGTTTGATTGAAACGCTACTTCCATGCTTTTACTTATTGTTATTATAAGTGACCGATGTCGCAAGATGGTTTGGGGCTGTTCGCGAAGCAATATTGCTTAAACAATATGCATCACTTTAATAGCCGTTATATTTCAGCCCGTATGACTCTGGAGACGAATATGCTGATGAAGACAGCCGAAAGTAAGTCCACAGCTGAAATACTCTGCTTGAATTTATATTTTGATGTGTTGTTGTCTACGTTCTATCTGATTCAATATATAATGAGCCTACTCTAATCCAAATTGAGCCGTTGGATGCGTGTAAGCAAGTTTGCACTATAATCTCCTTCAACCTGTTTTTGAGGCTACTATTTATGTTTGTACCAAACCCACTAAAGATTATCATAGTTGCAGTCATATCTGCATAGTCTCATATCTCTTATTTAGCCTTTTTTAAAGTTGAAAATAGTTATGGTCATAGATGAAACTCTCATCCGACTTTTGGAGCATGCTAGGCGAAATATTGATAAAAAAGGGGAACCTAAAAGTTTCCTCATATTTTCTCATGCAGCTATCAAATATTGCAAGAAAGTTTCAATATCTATAATGCAACGGTTGGATCAACCTATCACGGTCTTTTTTTAATATCAGAAAGGCGTACAAATGTGCCTTAGTTCAGTTCAATATAAGGATAATCTCTTACGCTTTATACAAGAGCAGTTTGTAGTATTGTTGTCATATTAGTATAGTGTTCAAATGGGAATTGCAGTTACACGTAGCTGTGGAGGTAGGCGCCGTAGTTTGGTTTTAGCCGCGCTTGACAAGTCGCATGCAATTCATATCTAATTATACTATTTCTAAATGACCATTAAGCAGGCTTATCATACTTAGCTAATAAAACCCTACAGTTTATTCCCTCAAGCCAGCGGTGAACGCAGTTCCACTTTAATGTGGTGCTAATTGCAGGGATCCATTCGCGTTCGGCGGCGACTCCACTGGAAGAAGGGGAATGAGTGGTCGACGTGGACGGGGTCCCGGCCGGCGGCCTCGTGAACGTCGTACGTTTTCTGATCGCTTTGCGCTTATTCCTTGTACAGTTAGAGCGTACGCATACCTCTGTTATAGGCAACATTTAATTTTCTACGAATAATTGTCGAATTTTGTGTGAACTTCAGTACAAATATTTGAAATTTTTGGCGGATAGGCGGGCGATGCTTTAATGCCTGCACGGTTTTTGTCTCGTGTGGACGAAACAGCTACCTCTGCTACTCATATTTTAACTAAAGTATCGAAGATCTTTTTAACGCTTAGGCTTAACGATTTCGCCAAGCTAAACCGTAGCATCAAAAAGACGTAGAGTTTGCAGTTCTAAGGGCGTATATTATTCTCGTACACGTTTCAGGCGTCGTTTTCGAACTTCGCGGCAAGCCATTTGAACTGCGCGACTCGGGCAAGGAGGAGGCGGTGTTCTCGCTGTGCCGCACGTGGATGCGCGGCAAGGAAGACGACATCGTCAAGAACGAACCAGACGAGCCCAATCTCTACCCTCAGCCTGCCGACGACTGCCTTGTAAGCTGCGTTGCAACCACTGCTGAAATAAATTTTAGCGGTTGTTTAAAAAGAGCTTTATCTGCATTGCGCGATTTGATACGAAGAGCGGGTTGAAAAACAGCGAACGTGCGCTGATTTGCAGGATCTGTTGGCGACAAAGGAGATCCACTCACTGCCCCATCCCCGGAGTGACGTAGCGGAACCGCCTCTGGTGCCGGCGTACGTGAAGAAGGCCGCGACGCCCGCCCAACTCGACGTCAACGATGCGCGGGCCATCATTTCCGACTATATGCCTCATTGGCGCGCCACCAAAAAACGGTTCGTTTTGTGCAGCTATCATTTTAAGCAGCCACTCTTTGTTACGATTGGGGAGCGAGATATACTATTGGGTTGTAGCATAAGTAGTGTCATTTTTTACTCAAAGTTGACCAATGCCTATAAGCAGGGCATCGACATAGTTGCCACATAGATGAGACTATGTTATAGAAAGTGAGGGCGATTATGGTGTTGATCAAGGTTGCACGGTTTCTTTATACATTTTTTTCGGTGTTAAAAAACGACATGTTACAATGTTACTTCCCACTATTTCCACATTGATAATGACGCTTTTCGCATCAAGCAGAACACTTTTAGATTAGAAAAGAACGCTTTCCGAGTCAATCAAAATGGAAAACGTCCTCTTTGAATTGAAAGTTTATTGTGTTGATGTAAAAAGCATCGTTATCAATGTAAAATGAAGTGAAAACTACGGCAAATAGTAACAACAGGAGCGTAGAAAGAGTCTTTGGCTATAAATAAGAATTTTGCAGCTGGACGGAGCACACGAAACTGCGCGAGAAGCGCTACTCGAAGAGTATTCAGCTACTTGAAACGGTCTTCAGCATCGCCCAGCAGAATCAACTCATGGCTTGAATGGCCTGAGAAACGTTGTTTAGTCCGCGTCTCTGCCGTTGATCGTGTAAAAATTGAACTGTAATTGATTGCTTCTTTGGTACTTTACTGCGTTTTTCTCGAATATCCGCTCTTGCAAAGTAACCAAATAAATGAACGCGATACGTTTTTGCGTATAATCCATTATCATTCACATTTCGAGTGACATTTGCTTCAAATTCAAATTCTGCGTCGCATTCAAATTAAAACTATTCCAAGTTGTTACATTAAAGTCATTTCGAGTAAAATTTTCCGAGTGCCGCATTTAAATTTGCCGCGTCTGGAGCTCGGATGCCGCTGAATGTTTAACTTGTGACGCTCTGAATAATCGATCAGTGGGTATGGCACGGATTATCTCTCCATTGTGTGCTGTTGTGTTTGACTATTTACATGATATCCTGTCTGTTCCGATGTAATCGTATCAATACCGAGCTACTGCTATCGCGGTATACCGCGCGTCAGTTTCTTTTGCCGATGTGTATTGTAGTTAATCATTGACTGCAAAGGCATGTAGGGACGACGCCCTGATGTATGTTTTCTTTACTGTTCGGTATACGCTCGCTTCGGGCCAACTCAATAAATCTGCCGTCGTGTCGGGCGTGAAAACTCTCTGGACGAAATCCGGAACCGAAATTTGATAATCGATGCAAACATCAAATTTATTGTTGATCTCTTTGATAATTCTTAAAATAGTGAATACGAAAATTACAAAATTCTGTTAAGAAAGAAACGCCGCTGAAGGTCGGATGTAGAGAGTACATAACTGGCACGCTCTGAATCAGGACATTGGCGAATCACTCGAGCGCAGTTATCCGCGAAGTGATGCCGTCCATCCGCGTGTTGTCACGCAAGGATATTGCCGATATTCTCAGCGGAAATCGAATTGTTCGCTTCGCTTGCTACTCTTCTCATGTACGCTTACAAGAAAATCAAATAAAACTGGCACGCTACAATAAACTGCATACGTTTCTTTAGCGAACTTGGATCACTACACGTGTGTGCCCCTCGCCCTGAACAAGAATAAATGAAAATTGCTTTATTGACGTAATGAGGAGGCGTTATAATTTTTCAGCTATTATTATGAGAGAGATTCTTAATTTTCTCCAGATAATCTACTAGTTAGCAAACTAGTTTTATGGGGATGCCATCTCAGTGTTCCCTTTATTAGAGTTATTTGCTTATCCCAATGCTTCCTCCACATTTGTTGAGGATATTCGCCAGTCCGAACGTTGCCAAGTATCGTTCTCTTAGCCAACTTGAGCAAGCCATCAACAAATACGGATTGCATTCGTTGAAGAAGTCGTAAACTATCTTGTAGAACATGTAATAAAGATTTGATGCAGAAAGGGTTAATTAACAACGACATTTTTGAAGTGGCATTTCAAAAAGCGTTGTGATCTCACATTTTTGTCGATGACGTAAGTAAATATGTAGCCTGGGGCACGACACGGTTCCCTGCCGACTGCATTCTCTCTGGCGGTAACACCGCTCATGCCTATCTTCCAGCCGGCGGCAACACCCACCCTCCATTGTCACCGAAATGGTCACAGAATAATGCCGCTGCGATTAACTGGGAGAACACTCCTACAAGGATGACGTACACAAAAAATTGTTTACATCATTGTTTGCGATACTGATTTTAGTTTGCTTTAATGAAGACTGTTGCGTTTTAATTCTCTTTTGAGGAGGAGATTTAAGTTAGGGGACATTTCTGCGCCTAGTTTAGACTTAGATATGTAGCGTACCTCGACTTTGGCTTCGATTTTGGACGAGAGTGGAATATCGTCCTTGTACTGTGAGAACTATGGCATTGCGGTGGTCAAACCGATTGCTCAACAGGTTTCCATTAAATGTGTAACAACATCGATTCTATCACGCAATTCTTATTCGTTGAATAATGCCAGGCGACAATAGGCCTCATCACGGGCAGTGATCATTTAAATAATGCTATCTAGTGTATGAGGCAGATGAACTGATCAAGTTGGATCATATCGCTTTAAACTTGTCGACATCATCTTTGGCGGAGGGTGAGTGGGATCAGTCAGATTTGGATCACTCTAAATACGATATGGAATATTTTGAGACTCGATGATGTAATTTGACGAAGCTCAGCCGGATCCATTAGCACTTATGCAACTGAAAATATTGAGCGCAAAATATAAATGGGTATTCAGTGGCTGCATAGTGAGAAGCTGTTCCATAATAATAATTTAACGATATTTCATTTTTATGCTCCCAGCCAAACGCAGCGGTTTACTAATTTTTAACGATAGCTAGTTTCCAAAATCGCGCAGAAGGTGATAACGCTTAAGCTTGCGGTCGCTGATATATCGTGTTAACTAAATATTGCTCTTCTTCAAGGGTCGGCATATTCCGTCAAATTAATAATTGTTAAAAGTAGCACTATATAGACTTTTGTTTATATGGTACACAATTTTGATAAAGTTCTGTGGAATGACAGATCTGTATCGATAAGAATGCCATGAAGATCAAACATGAATGCGCTGAGTAATCTCTGATCGCAGAGAATCATGACTCTATGAACGATGATAGTTACATACTTAAAATTATAATTTTTAATGCAGCGTACTTTGTATCGCAATAATCGTATTCAAATTTTCAGTTTTATTCGATCTCAGGAACATTGTCACCTGATGCGGCCCATCTTGTCATTCTCCCTCCTATTATTTTTCACTTTTGCACCAGTACCAATAACTGCACCATGGCCGTCCGGACGCCATAAACGTAATCCGAACGATTGGAAAAGCGCCCTCTGGAATCAGTTTGTGCCACCTCAAAATGGTGGATCGCCGATGGGTTGGGTTTCCGGATTTATTCCTGGATGGAGCTCGCCTCCTGCAGCGCCCGTTCAGCAAGTGAACACGCCGGCGCCTCAACAAGCGGTGGTCCAACCAAACATAAATCCGCTAATTCCCACAAGTAATGGTAAAAGAGGCGATGAGAGTGTCAATAATCAGGAACATAGTCTGCAAAGAGATCGACGCCCTCCGGTGGAAACACGACCAGCCAAGGCTCCAACTTGGCAAGAGAGCATTGGAAACATTGGCCAAATGTTTTTAGCCGGCGCCAGTGGTAAGAATGATGGCGCCTCCGAAACACAATTTGATGGAAATGGACAACTTTCGCCGCAGACCGACTCGGACCGATATCGCTTGTTCGGCGCTGGCGTTACTCAGGTAAAGTAAATACAAATCGACTGAAATTATTTGTGTCAAATAATCTGCAGATTTTCTATAGTGCCAGTTTATTAATACACTGAAGTTTTATTTAAGATTTGATTGATCATTTGCGTTTTTTTCGTCCAAACTATACTTTTCGATCAAAACTAAAGCAATCAATGAAAGCGTCCAGTTGTGAAAAGCGCGTTCAAACTTAGCGCATGCGCAAAACTTTGTTAGATAGTGTCTCCCGGACATGATGCATTCCCTCAGATACGACTTTTCCTACCCCTTTGTGATGCCCAAGAGTAGGACGGTGACAGCGAGAAAAATTGTTTCCACTGCAACTGAGAAGGAACGCGAAGTTCCTCTTATTTAACCTTTCTGCTGCTCAGCTTCTTTGAGAAGTAAATTTTCATTAGTTTATAATGATTTTGGTTGTTTCAGCTGATTGGTGATATCTCACAACACTCGGATAACCACAAAAAGCCAAATCAAGGCTTCGATCGCGTTCGGACCATGATGCACTCCTTCTTCCAGATGGCAGCGAGTGGAAGTGGTCAAGCCGGCGCTCAGTCTGTCAGTTATTATAATTGTCTCTAACTGAAACACTTTCGTTAGTCAGCTCTATTGCTTAGTGATATTGAGAAGGAGTAATAGTGACAAAAGTTAAGGCACTGTGCTTGATTGGCTCGAAAAGAAGTTAATTCTGGCGAAAGAATTTTGCAAGCTGAAAGCAGTCGGCTTGCGTCATAAGTAGGTGCTAGAACAAGCAAAACTGAAGAAAGAAGCGTGGACCATAGTTTCCGTTCCGATGTCAGAAATCTGGGATAATGCAGAATCATGGGGGAATATGGAGGGTTGGTTCTCCGGTGGAACCTTAGGGAACCTTTTCTTCACCTTCCAAACGTTTCTGCAAACACTCTAGCAATATATTAGTCTTTACTTTAACTAATATTATGTCACTATCAGAAAAGAACCAAAAATGATGTCATTGGCGGAAATAGTAAATTCGTTGAGGCTCTCTTCAGGCCAATAGCAGAATTTGGAACTGAGATTTGTTCTAGAGCAGATTAAGTCTTACAACTGATAAGAGAGTAATGCGCTTCATAATCCATGAATACAGTGGCGACAGAAAGTATAGCAACACATGGTTCAGTTTTACGAGATTGTTTGTAAGTCAAGTCGAAAGGCAGCTAGAAAGCTGATTTTCGAGTATGTTGTAGAGAAAATAGCGGGCTTTCAGATACGCTATGAATCGATTCATTTGATCAAGTA
>NIUQ01001484.1:0-29951 GCA_002796945.1 Plectus sambesii
TACCGGTCAAAAAGTGCCGGTCCCGCGAAAACCGCTATAAACGAATTTCACTGTATAGTAAAATGAGTATCTATTTAACATGAAATATGATGCTTTAACGTTTTCCTATTTCATTTGTTAGCCTTTCACTTGCAGCTTGAGTAGCAGCGGAGAGGGAGTTCACCTGCTGGACGATTGTTTCGCGCAAGTTGTGTCTGGATTGGTTTCCTTGGCTGTGTTGGGCGGCGAGCCGCTCGTCAGTTTAGTCCTTTCAACACTCATCAATCTCACGCGTGTCAGTCGAAATAGTCAAAGGGCCGGTTTCACATCGTGTACTTTAACTAAAGTCGGACTTTACGCAGTGATGAAGTATAGGCCTTAAGTCCGACTTTAGCTAAAGTACGCGATGTGAAACCCACCCAAAGATCACTTATTTTCCATTACAATTGTCATTTCTAGGAAAACGTTCAACTGATGGCGACCATGGAATCTAAATTACTTCCTCTTGCAATTGCATGTGCGATTAGATACTGTGGAGGTTAGCAAATTTTTACATTTCAGTTATCTCCTGATGAATCCTTTTTCTCGATCTTCACTTTTTTACTCTATTTCGCACGCTTTTGATGCTTTTAAAGCTAATTGTAAATATTAAAAAACAAGCTCTTTCATTATGCACTTGCCTGTTTTTAATTTGAAACTATTATATGTAATAACAGTTTTCTTTATTTAGACGCCGTGATTCCGTCGCTTGCGGCTGATATAGTACGTCTGCTGGCGCAATGTCCTTCAATTCAAGTCAAAGTGGAAAGTCGACTGGTCCCAACTCTCGTCAGCATTTTGGACAAGCCTGAAGATGCTAAGCTACCGATGCGACTGCCTGCGGTCTGCCATTTCATTAACTTTTGTCGAAATACATGTCCTTAGGATATTATAGATCAAAACAGCCAAAATATACTTGAATGCATGGAATATTTGTGAATTTGATCAAATTTACAGAAAACTCAGTACAATATTAGTTGCATAAAAATATAGTGATATCGTCGTCCTAATCGTGCAAAACAAATTTTCAATGCGCGTTAAAGCGGCGATTTTTTCAGGTAGCGATGGAGCTGCTCGAGGCGTTGATTAGTTCGGTGAAGGCGCCACTATCGGCGCTGCTTACGGATAGCGCCTTTCCCTCTGTGGTGGGCAGAATCCTTCGCAGCGGCGACAGCGATGTGTAAGATTTGCAGTTGCTCGTTTGAATAACTCTCTTTAATTGTCAAGTAATCTACTTTAATAGTTGTTGAATCGTTGTGTAGCTCCAATTGTTTAATGATTATTTGTAAGAATTGTAGCCATTATTCAAATGAAACGGCATCTTAGTCATCAGTTTTTCGGGTCATGGATAAGGACATTTGGCAGGAAAGGCATCGTGACGCTTCAGTTGAGTGAAGACACCTTTTCGCATATTTATATTTCAGCCTATCGACTGGCGGCGAATGTGTGCGGGCGTTCGTAGCGATCGCCCGTGATCAGGTGGTCGGCTGGCAGAACGGCGAAGGCGCATCCATGATAGTGCAGGTGGTGTGCTATTTGCTCGCGCCCGACTCGCCGAATATGTCGGCCGCGATGGTGTGCCGTCTCGTCTTCGTGCTGCTTAGACACGCGGCCGACGCGCTGAGGCCGTATCTCGATCAAGTGGTTCAGGCTGTGTTGTTCAAGATGGCCACTAGTCAGCTGTCCAGTGTTCGACAGGTACGCGCTAAGCGTAGTTTCCTTCTAACTAAAACCGCCTTCTACAGAAATATCACATTTATCAAAATCGATATAAAAATCAAAATTGATCCTGATTGCTTCAGCGAGATTGAAAGTTGCTTGTTTCAGAGTATGCTGACCATCTGTTGCTACATGTTCAACTACGAGCTTATTTCTGTTATTGGCTATCTGTCGACATTGCCGACTCCAATGGGAAACGCGAAAGAGTCGGCGCTTCAGTTCGTCTTTGCTGATTGGCTCGATAGACACCGGCAACTGGTTAGCGCTCACAGTCACAAAGTCAGGTAGGGCCGCTTCATTTCTTTCTTTTTGCTTCATCCGTTGTACATCGTTAAGTGCGAATAAACTACTGCCATTTGTATTTGATTCGAAATGAAATAGGGATGCTTGATAATGGCGCCCTAAAAAGACAGCCAACCACCATTTGAAGAATAGAATTGCCTCGTAGTTACGTCTTATAAAGTGGCGCTATTCTTTTTCAGCACACTCGCGCTGTGCAAAGTGCTCGAATATGGCGTCATGAGCGGCGATCAGCGACTTCGATTCGACGTTGGCACTCCGCCGAGATCCGTTCTCAGTACCGTAACCGCTCTGATTGCCGCAGATTGCCAACACTTTTGTCCTACTCAGAAGTCGGCGCTTCAACAAAATAAACGGGTTAGTATTCATTTTCGCTGATTAAGATTGCTGCCAGTTCTTATCAAAAAGGAATTCATTCCATTTTGTGAAGGCCGAGGATGGCTTGAATGTGTTACAAGTTTTATATCTCAACGTGATATAATGATAAAGTGAGCATTTTCATGATAACTTCCGTTTGATCCTGCAGAATTGCTCTGCCAAGTGCTTCTGAAGCGGATTGTTGTTTTTTAAATTTTGATCGCCAACTAATCGCGTGTCTGTAAAATCTCTTTTGATGAAATTTATTGCGTTCTCGGCTGGCTTACACTGCATATGTTCAGGTAAATAATGAAGCTCTCAAATATGAGGACATTGACACTCCTGAAGACGATGTTGAAGACAGTGGACAAGTTGGCCCTTCTGGCAACCTGATCGACGTCATTACTGCACTCGCCAACGGTTATTTCAGTTTTCTCATTTGCGCGCGTTGAAGTCTGATCTCGTAAGATGGTCGATTCAGCGGCTGTAAACCTGCTGAAAGGGGAAGTAACGTCAAACAACAACATTTTGTGTGCGAAGTTGAAGTATTGATGATGAAAACGTGTAACATTTAGAGTGCTTGTGACGGTGAAACATACAAAAATCAGATTCTACACCATGTAATATTTAGGCAAACGTTTTGTTTGACGGATTTCATTATCGTGGGTGCACCTAATTTGACCTACATTAGGTGTCTGTAATTAGTGCATCGCTCAGCATTATCATATTCCTTTTTAGATGCAGACGATTTGGAAGATGACGATGTTGCTGATGGGACGTTTGTCGATATCGACATGGATGTTTATTTGAAGGATTTTGTCGGCAACTTGACGCAACAGCACATCTGGAGCGATTTGTTTGCGACGCTGACTGTCGATGAGCAGCAATCATTGCTCGGTGCAAAATGATCTGAACTGAACCGTTTTTTACCTCGTATAAAGAACATTTGTTTTTTGCGACACTCTTAAAATGAAAAATATTTTGGCAAATTTTGTGTTGTCGTTTAGTGTTAAAACAAAATAAAGTTGTATGAAGAACAAAATTTGAAGACCCTGTTGGCGTACTACATAAGTGGATGAGCGGCGAAACGAAAAATAAAACAGAATTCTAATGCTCAATGTAATGAAGCGCATTATTAACGTTTGAATAGATTGCGTAAATCTGTCAATGCAAAAACTTGGGCAGTCAGTCAGCGGCGAGGTCTCTATGAATAACTGGATTCTGCAACGTGCGAATTTGACGTAAAACATATGCTTCAATCGTTTAATCTTCATCAACATTATGACAAGATAGAACAACACAACGACAGTCCATAAGGCGTGCGTGTCAGTACATGTGTTCCGCGTTGTTGCTGCGAGGCTTCTTGATCTTCTGAAACGCACAAATTGTTTACATGAACGGTGTTCAATGATGGTCAGAGTCGTCATGAGAACGATAAGTTACTTTGTTTCAGATGTAAATTCAGAAATTAAAAAAGCCATTGCATTTTACTTGACCAAAATGATATTGATGAGAGACTAGCTTGATATTATTTATAAATGATAAATTTAAAGTGATATTTAGTCGGTTAATTTAGGTGCACAAAATTGATGCTAGTGCAAAGTTGAGCTGTTACCTCCAGATTTTTTGTAATCATATCGTGCAACGTGGCAAAGTGATTCCTCATCTCGGTGAGAACGAGGCGGATGTTGATGAACTGCTTCTCATCCATGTCTTGGATGGCTCGTCGGTAGTCGTCCTGCAATTGTACAATTTCAATCAAAATCTTAAAGCGATTTCCCCTTCGTTTAAATCAAAAACGCCCTTGTTTAACCAATCGAGCATATCAATATATTTGCTGCATTAGTAGGAATCATCACACAAAATAGCGCCGCCTATTTCAAGGCAGACTTTCATATTTGCTATTTGATACACAAACATACAATATTTTGAATAAGTCAATCGAAGATTTTCTGTTTGGAACGGGGAAAAATGACTCACCACATGCGGATACTTGGCAACTTTGGTGACGAGTCGAGCGCGGCTGATGAAATAGCGAGACATCTGATCGAGGAAGCCGGCAGCCTCCGACTCCACCGTTCGGACTTCCGCCAGCGTTTCTTCCTATAAATGCTGCGGTTACAATCTAGAAACACATTTTTCCATTAAATGGTAATTGGAGTATGATAGCAAACCGATTGGCCAAAAGCTTTAAAGATCTCTTAATGGATTTAAGCTAAGATTCCAGCTTGTTTTCTTGTGTTTTGTAAATGGAAGTTAGATCAAGCAATATTATTAAGGTAACAGCAACGAAAGAATGTATGACCTGAATGGAGACGCCGAAATTGTTGCCATCTTCGATGCGCGGAATCAGGAACATAATCCACATTTTCACCTAAAATAGTAATTGTTGAGGAGTTCGTATATCGTTAATATTTTTGCTATCTGAATAAAAACTCCAATACAGTGGGAATGCGCATGCGATCAGAAATTATTATTTTAAGCTTTTATCATCAATATCATATTTGACCTAAAGCTAGATACAGATAGAGAATTTCATTCAAATATACACTTAGCTTCGAAACATGGTGTCCCGCGATTTCGAGACATTTTCATTTGCCTATGCCTTAATTCGAATAGAATGATAAATATAGAGATGAAATTTTTGAACAGTATATTTTGAACTCAAAATTTTTGCCCAAAAATTAAAAAGGCATAAATGGCAAGTTTGCACAGTTTTTACGTAATTAATTACTAGAAACGCTCAGATTTTCTTTCAAATGCGACAAAACAGCACTTGAATCTATACAATTTGATGAAGGAATAGTGAGAAATTGGGGAACATTAAGAACCTTGTTGACAGATTCGACGGCGTCGCGAAGCAGCGGACGAGTAATGTCGATGAGTTCGGCGATCTTGGCGTTGCACGGTACCGTACCGTTGACGAAGCCGATCACTTTAGTACCTTAAAATGTTACGGTTACTGAATTCTATATTCGCTGATTAAGGTCAGTCAATATGTCACCACTAAGGAATGTCCCTTATAAAAACTGCAGCTCTGTTGCAGTGAAACTATATATTTTTGTGGAAAACGAAATTAATCAATCATTATCAATAATATTATTTCTTATAGTAATTGTTTATTGACTCTGTAAACACCGATGTTTGCGTAGATCGATCAGAATTTGACGGATCCGCTGATGATCGAAATGTTCGACTTTCATTTTGCGTGAAAATAATGCTATTTCTTTACCTTCGATGGTTGTGGCGTCAACGTCTGCGGGCACCGTCGCCATACGGGCGCGCTTCTTCGGAACCACATCGACATGGTTCTGAAATAAATTCGCATAGTTCAGCGTAAATTGGCAGAGAAAAAAGCGCCAACCTCCGTTGAGTTGAGAAGCTGATTGGGCTTCGGGATGTTGAGATCGCCTTCGGACAACAAATCCGGCAGGCGATCATACGAAAACTGGCTACTCTGCAAAACACTAATTGTTCGCTTTGCTATAACGCGCAATAGGTACCGTTAATAATTGGTTGATCTCGACCACTTTGCAGGGGAACTGCTGGTGGACAATCTTTTCCGCCTCCACGGCCAACTCGCGCTTGTACGAGTCGAGCTGAAATACAAAATGCGTTACCCTCAATCAGCGACGTAAATTCTCATAAGTTAAAACACGTTCGCAGCTTAACCCAAACGATATTGTAGACCAATGATCAAAGCAAACTATCATAATCAAAAGAGTGCATCATACCTGAATGGTCGGGGTGATGGCTTTAGCTCCTTCCGGCATGCTGAGTACGAATCAAATTGTCAAATATGAAATGAACTGCAATAAGAGAAAACTTTAACATTTTCATAAATAGCTTTTCGGCGGCCCATGGAGCTTCAAATTTGCTTATTGCCTAACGTTTCTCCATGTACATGGCGCAAAGTAAGCAAATATTTGAAAGAAGAAACGATGAAAGTGATACTCTCAAAATAATACGTACAGGACGCGATTGCATCCATGGGTTATGGCTGTGGACGAAATATTGGTAATGAGGTACTTTCAGGAACACTGGCCAAATGGCAGTGACGTTTAAAAAACGTTTGTACGCATTCAGTAACAAAAGTGTTTTATTTGAAATAGAGTCAATCAAAAAATACAACATGTACATCAGTAGCACACAGCGGCAATTTGGTACGACAGAGATTGCTGCGTACGTATAATAATAGAGCACCATTGACACAACCACGGAACGCATTCATGGAATCGTCATGAAGAGGACTGTTTATGCAAAATGTCAATGGTCGTCTCATGACACGGTCGAAGATCCATATCGCAGCTACCAATTGAATATTTGGGACAGGCCTTGAAGTAGTCCAGCCCTCTGCCGATTTTCACAATCCAACCATTGTCGAACCTAAAAAGAAATGATATGAAATAAATACCGAGAGCGAGCAATGACTGAGCTCAACGAACACAATAAATAATATTTCCATTCCCATTGAACTATGTATATTTGCACACAGCTGGGTCGAACTTAATAACGATAGAAATATTGGATTAATTGATTCCAATAGGTATATTAGTTCCGTTGACTTTTGTTCTCTCAAGGATCGTAATATGCTTGATGAAGAAGGTCAACTATTCAAAACATACGGTAATGACCGAAAATTTATGCAAAGTTATCAAACGCGCCTTATTTCTCTGTCGTGCAGAGAAGATGAGAACTGAACGGTCAAGTCGATGTTTTTGGCGGCGAGACTCTGCTTGAGCTCTTTGAATGCAACTCCAGGCAAATCTCCGTCTTTGTCAGACTCGTCAGCTCCCGTTATTAATGTTATTCCTTTCAAAGACGGCGCAGACTTGACCAAAAGTTCGCAGAAACGTATAAAATTCAAAATCTGAAACATTTGCGTCGGTTATGATTGAAATAAGCCAAACTAATCAATCATTTAGAGGATGCGACACTCCCTCGACGGAGTCTCTGAGCACGCGGCTTGAGGGGAGGAGAGAAACGGAGCCCCTAAAGATTGCTTCGTTCGAAGCTCGAGAATACCACCAATAAGCAAACAAAATAAGCTGCGCACAAGAATTTACAGAAACTGAATACAAATAGAAATGCGACGATACAATTTTGCAATCATCATAGATATGGCAAATGAAGAGTACTGCCAGAGTGCTATAAAAATTACAAATATGACAGTACCTGATGATGTTTGCGAATGTAAGAATCTTCAACAACCACTTGGGTGAGCTCTTCGTCAACGAGTGGTACGAAAATTCGCGCGTAGCCAAAGCCCGTACTATCGTTGGCGACGCGAATTTGTTGATGGAATTTGCCTAACGATTTGTCGCGCTCAATCAATTTCTTCAACTTTTCCGCGCGCGTCATGTACTCCTCCACTCGAGTGCGCAGTTTCTGCCTCTTCGGCGAGTCGGCAGCTAATGCTAAAATTTCAGACAATTAGATCGTTCAATTATCGCTTTGTGCATTAGGGAAGAAAACGAGAGTCAAACGATGGTGTATTAATTTAGAGAAACCTGTGAGTAATATGAATAAGCGACGAAAAAACAAGAAAACTTATAATCCAGAATGATAAGTGTAAATAAATATATTTAAAATCTAAAATCCCAAAAAATGCAAAGATTAAACTCATCAAGAAATAATTTTCTCTAAATGGAGTCTGCCAATAGGCACTTGTGTATTCGTAATAAAAATGCACACTAAAGTCTACTCTATACGGTCTCGAACGAATTAGTTCAAAGTGGCTTTTTATCAATAATCTAATTTTTTGCCATACATACTTCCAAAATAATAAAAACACTAAAACAGCTCATTTCAAGATGATTCGACATTAGAACATAACACAATATTCAAGAGAAAAAGGCGTATTAAGAATGGGACATAAAAAATGTTTTCTTTCGTAAATTCAATTTTCCTATCAATGTATTCGCCTTTGTAATAGATAGAATAGGGCCGCTTACGTTTCATCACATCCAAAAGAATGGCGATTCCTTCGCGATAGAGCGCCAGAGCCTCGAGCGACCGCTTGGCAACATCCATGTCGTACGCTTGCCTCAGCACCAGAGCGGCCGGTCCGAGCAGCGCAGCTTCATCGCTCCCCGACATTGCCGACGTATATACGCCAGCAAGTGATTATAAAACTTTGAAGCAAGCGTTGCCGTAAATAACGGTTATAACACAGTCCGTTTTTCCGATTGCTTCGACGTTACTCACTGCTCCATCAAACTTTTCACAATAATGCAGATCGAGAGCGACTGAAAATGAATTTGACTGCGTTACAATGCGTGCCAAAATTATGAAATCATTTTTGCGAAAGATCGCGAATATCAGAACATAAACAATCTTAATGGAGTTGATGTAATCGTCGCAGTTCGTACGCTATCACACGATTGCCGTGACGAACTGAACGCGAATATTATACGGTATTCAGGAAACATCGGGATTGTGATTGCGACGTACACGCTCTTGATAGGGAGACGTTCGCAGCCAATGATTATGCTATTTGCCGTTTCATAGTGGACAAGTGGACTACAGAGCGTGATAGACGTTGAAGCCAAAAAATATCAAGTTTGATTTCAACGATTAAAGTAAATTAGCTGTAATTTGGTTCATCATGCCGCCAACACCGATGGGAGGTTCGACTGTGCCGCCGAAAGTGAGCGAAGAGCAGAGTCTTAAGCGCTACTACAAGACGAAGATCGAAGATGCACAGGTTCGCTATTTTTTATTCACTTTAGAAGCAAATGAATAGTCATATTATTTGGCTACTCGCTGACGTTCTTCATTAACAAGCTGTTTTTTAGCAGCGCGTCGCGGAAAAGACGCAGAATCTCCGCCGTCTGCAAGCGCAGCGCAACGAACTGAACGCCAAGGTCTGTTATTACTTCTCAACTCTTTCTTTACGAGAAAAAGACAGAAACATCATAACTAGCCAACGACACGTTTGTAGTCTATCTTCGCAAATAGGATGGGATACTATCACTCGGTTTATGTAATGAATTCAGCACTTATTCTATATTTCTTCAAGCTAGCATTAATTAAAAGATGAAAGCTACTTGCCCTCTGACGAAGCGTGTGGCAACGCACATTGCTATAAACATGCCTTCTCATTCTTATATTACCGTTACGATTTGTTAGGTTCGAATGCTGAAGGAAGAACTGCAGCAGCTGCACGAACAGGGCAGCTATGTGGGTGAAGTGTCCAAGGCCATGGACAAGAAGAAAGTCCTTGTCAAGGTGAGCTCGTTACCTTCCATTTCACAACATAGTAGTTTTTGCTGCTAGCTTAATCTAATAACTGCAGAGTATAGCTAATGGTCGCTGATTGGAAAATTTCAGGTGCATCCCGAAGGCAAGTACGTCGTCGACGTCGACAAAGGCATTGATATCGCCAACGTGAACGCCGGTTGTCGCGTTGCTCTGCGCGCCGACAGTTATGCACTTCACAAAATTCTTCCCAACAAAGTATGTCACATTTATTAGAAATATCTGCGGCGTGTAACCTCATCTGAAAACAATTATCTGCTGATATACTGATTTTTCACGTAAATACTCTTACGTGCATTTTAAAAGGAGTCCTCAGAGAGAGGTTTTCGGGGGTTGTGTTGAAGTGAACTCGTCCATAAGAGAGTTGCATCTATTTTCAAACATAGTGTGCTCTGATTTTCCAGTTTCATTTAAGAACGATTTTATTAGTACACTAACGAACTCAATGGGAAGGGAGCATATCTCATAGAACAGCGGGAAATTATTGCGAAGGGTTCTACGAAATTCTGATGATTCGAGAATATATTTGATAATGGAATTTCTGAAATATCACTTACCAAGTTAGTTGAAAAATTCACTTTGTATTGTACCTGTTACTTCACCATCCATTACATATTCTTCTTTAATGCTAACCATGTGAATTTAGGTGGATCCGCTGGTCAGTTTGATGATGGTGGAGAAAGTTCCCGATTCCACTTATGAAATGATTGGTGGTTTGGATAAGCAAATCCGTGAGATCAAGGAAGTCATTGAACTGCCTGTCAAGCATCCCGAACTCTTTGAAGCGCTCGGCATCGCTCAGCCCAAAGTATGTTTTTCTAGATAGTTCTTGCATGGAGAGGGATGGGATGTAGTTTGGCCAACAAAAGATTTCGAGTAATTGTGCTCATATAGTAATCGTTTGGAAATTGACGGTGCTTGGCACAGAGCACATTACCGACTCAATGAATCTATATTCATCATAATATGACCTTGGCTTCTGTATGATAGAGTTGGGATTTGAAAAATTCGTCACTTGGCTCTGGGAACTTCTTAGATCAGCTTCTTCAAGCTTTGCGATGCCTTAAAATAATGTGAATTATTTGAGGGTGTGCTGCTGTACGGTCCTCCAGGAACGGGTAAAACGCTGTTGGCGCGTGCCGTCGCCCATCATACTGAATGCACATTCATTCGAGTGTCCGGCTCCGAGTTGGTACAGAAATTCATCGGTGAAGGAGCTCGCATGGTCCGTGAATTGTTCGTCATGGCCCGGTAAGTCAACCAAAATTGCACGTTTCGAAGATGCATGGCATCTACAGCCTATAGTTCTCTACACTCTCTATGGGATTCGAATTCAGAGAACTATAGGCTGTAGATATTTCGATTCGCTTTACTGTTTGAAAATTTTCCAGAATTTCAAAATTAGGGTTCTCGAGGGAGATTAAAAATTTTCCCTTACAAATCTCAAAATTTATATCCAAAAATGTCGTGAATGTTCTTTTTCCGTGTTTTTCTACCAATTCAGTCAAGAGTTACTTGACCGTTTGAATCGGTCGGAAGATAACCCCTTGGATCGCCTATACTCGTAAAAGGGACCCACTGGTTATCAGCAATGATATCTTACACAACTTTTGAATTGGAGCAATTGTTGATCGTCATCCATCATATCTGTTTCAGAGAGCACGCGCCATCGATCATTTTCATGGACGAAATCGACTCTATTGGATCGTCCCGCGTTGAAGGCAGCAGCGGAGGTAGTGATTTGGTCATATTCGACTAATTCATTTTGTGAATACCTCCTGGCAGTTTCCTTATTTCAAATTTGCATAGTTGACTGAAGGTGTTGCCTTCTGGCTCTTAGCTTCAACTAGTGATCTACTTTTTCGTGTTATTATGATGACTGATGTGTGAACGATTGCAGGCGACAGCGAGGTGCAGCGTACTATGTTGGAGTTGCTGAACCAGCTGGACGGCTTCGAGGCGACCAAGAACATCAAGGTCATCATGGCCACCAACCGAATCGACATCCTCGATCCGGCGCTGCTCCGTCCTGGTCGTATCGACCGCAAGATCGAGTTCCCGGCGCCCGACGAGAAGGCTCGCGCCGACATCCTCAAGATTCACTCGCGCAAAATGAATCTCATGCGTGGCATTAACATGCGCAAGATTGCCGAGGCCATCCCCGGTGCGAGCGGCGCCGAAGTCAAGGTTCGTCTTTTCACCATAAGCGCGTTCGTGCATTAGCGAGCGGTAGAAATCTGTTAAGTAGAGACAGACGCGGTTTTTCATTTTGAGTCATAATTTGGTGCCGAAGGGAAGTGAATTTCACCATTAGTCACCGTCACAGTCCATAGTTTATTCGAAAGGCCCACCAGCATATGTCCCCATTAGCAATTACTAAATAGCCACTTTTTTTCAGGCGGTGTGCACGGAAGCCGGTATGTTCGCTTTGCGCGAACGTCGCATCCACGTCACTCAGGAAGATTTTGAGATGGCCGTTGGAAAGGTACGTCGCACTTCTCTCAATTATCCCTCAATAGCACACGCGACGATTATATAAGACGGAGCGAGTGTCGACAAACATGACCAACTTTTTGATTCTATAATATTCAAAAACAACACCGAATGATGATCCGTGTCTGATTTGATCAGCGAATACATTGACTGATTTTCAGGTGATGCAAAAAGACTCGGAGAAGAATATGTCTTTGAAGAAGCTGTGGAAGTGATCGGCGCAATTTCCTTTTCGTTTTCATTTGTAATTCTGTATTCAGCTTGTTTTCCTTATCAGTATGGTCTGTTGTGATTGTTCGTATTATTCGTTTGGGATTGACGAGAGGCGATCGACGAATAAAGTCGGCATAACATTTGCTGTCAGGGGTTTAACTGAAATGTGCTCTGCACTTTGGTACGATTCCGTGATCACGTGATACTTCAATCACGAATATTTATTCAATGATGCAATGTTTGCGTTTATGTACAGTTGAAGGCTTCTTTCAGCTCGTTAATCGACTGCTAGTAGAGTGATTGCGTTGCAATGGCTGGTGGCTTGGCGACTGTCGCGTACAACTCGGTGTTCAAGCGTTTCTCGACGACGCTGCTAGCGCTCGCCGTCGGCGGATTTGCCTTTGAATTCATCTTCAACAAGGCTACCGACACCTATTGGGACACCATCAACAGAGGAGTCAGTTATTGAATCAATCTTCAATCAAATATACTTGTACTATTTTTCTAAAAGAGTCCTAATTTCCGATTTTGAATGATTTTAATTATTTATTGTCAAATAAATGATTTTGTGAACTTTTCAGAAGCAATGGAAGGACCTGAAGCACCGTTACGCTAACAAGCCCAATGCGGACGAATAAAAGTCTATGTCTCTTTTTAGACCGTTTGTGTGTCGAAAATGACTGTATTTGAGCGAATTAGTCTATTGAAATATTGTTCTACAAATTTTTGTTGAAACAAATCTAGTTGGTCGCATTTCGCTAGGACTCATTGCGTCTAATAGATTACGTTTCATATATTGCGTGCAAGATGGTGTCAATTGAAGTGACATCATATATTGCTCTGATCGTTACTGTTCCCCGTAGGTTTTGAGTCTTTGTATAAATAATAAACAGTTGAACGATCAATCGGTTTTCACACAGCGAAGCAGCAGGCATAATTTATTCAAGTGACACTACCAAAATGCTTCATTTTGGTAAACACACAATATTAGGCAAAGCTTTTCGACTTCTCCCGTCATTTATCACACTGTTGTTCCATTAAAATTGTTGGCATAGCGAATTTCTCTGCGACGCCAATCTCAGCGACGGCAGCACGGCCGAACTGCTTTAGTCCAAGCAAGCGCGAATGCTGAGCACAGATATAGAGATGTCATGAGGCCAAACTGTTTCCGTTCCAGCAGCCTTAAAAATGGTGTTGCAATCGCAAAATAGCCCTGAATACTTTTACATCGTCTTTCTTTCCAACTTCATCATCTTCGGCAATTAACTTGAACCCAAGATTGACGAAATTGAATGCAGTGTGAGAGATTTGGACGCGGCGCAGTATGCGTGCCACTGTCAAGCCATTTGACTCTCACACAGAGAATACCGTATTTTGTAAGAGCGGGAACGACGACGCGTCTTTTTCATTGTCGATGATCATCTACATCATCGCGATCACGTAGTTCTTGCCGAACAGCACTGCAGGAGAAGGGTTCCGATCGGTTGTTACAATGGACGGTAATCCGTGTGCCTCCAAAAGCAGCAAAACGAAGGAAACTGCGGCGCCGACGACCAGTAGTCGCAGTGCGCAAAGAGAGGACAATGACCAAGAATGGCAGGAGGAATCGGATTATGTTATCGATAGGTTGGTGCTTTTCGGTTTATTAGAAGTACAGGTGTAAAAGTAAATGATGATATTGTATGGAAGATGATAATGGCCTAATCATAATGAAATTGCCGCAGTGATATGATAAGCTTGAACTGCAAATATTTTCCTTCAATCGTGCTCTAGTTTTATCACTTTGGAGCAAGTTTCAACTTATTTTTAAGAACTAATAATCCAGAAGTTTTAACGTTGTTTACATTTAGGAACGCGAGTTAAGTGATTTAGAGATAGCGTGTCGAATTAGCATTCATATTTTGAGTCTGTATTTCGACGATTTATTTTCATGACAGCGGACGTTTCGTATTGAAATAAATTGTAGTTTCTGTGTGGCCGATTCGGACGGTGATGAGGATGACGTCAGCTACCGACTAGACGATAGCGACACGAGCAGCGAAGACGAAGCTCCGATGACGGTCGTGCGAAAATTACCGCCGAGAGGCGCGCGGCCAATGGGACCGATGTGCTCCTCGCCCGAGCCGACTGGTCGCACCAAGGTACGCGCTTTCTGCTACTTTTACAGCTGCCGACTATGTTTAACTATTCTACTGAGCCGATAATTCAAACGCATTATAGTATACATCGATTTTTTCTGTTATTTTGTAGTAGGTGCACCAGTTTGGCTGAAAATATACTTTGACATTTCATCCATTTGCCATCTGAGGCCATATTATGATCCGTACGAACCTGTTGCAGTAAAACCAGGTTAAAAGCAGTAGCTCTAGTCAAGTCCAGCTTTGGTAGTATTTAAGTATAAGCGAAGGGCGTGTGACAGACGAACAGTTGATTATTCGGTTGAGAAAATTCTGCAGATGCGTCTTTCTCTAAATTCATCGGTGAACAGCGAGGCCGCAAAGGATGCGTCACCAAATACACTGCTGCTTAAAGATTTGTATCCCGAGTTGGACTCGAGGGACGCCTCTTCATTACTCAAAACGAATGGGTTTGTTCATCTTGCACTTTGTTAACATGGAGATGCTAGGCAAAAAATTAAGTTTGGCTTTTTCTATGCAACTGATGGCTTTAATTTTGCATTAGTTTTTCAAACCCGACTTGTGAATTGCCAAAGCGGCTTAGAAGCGCCAGCGATCACAATTAGATGACATTCAATGCAATTGATGATTTTTTAAAATTTCATCCCATTCATATTACAGTCTAGAAAAGGATTAATTGATGGTCTACTCGTTTTGAAACACCTAAATGCTGTTTTATTGTTGATAGCACTAGACAGTGTGATAACTACTTGATCTACACTTGCGAAAAGCCATTATCCAATTATCACAGTACATGAGCACTGAAATGATAAACTTAGCTATTAATAGTGCCTTAATCTTTTGCTGCCACCGCGCATTTACCGTAGCTTTTTTATGCCAGCACTGCAAAGTCGCCGAGGAATCATTCGGGATCAGAAGACGAGGATGATGCATTCGAGAGATGTAAGCAAAGATTGATGTACCATTGGGATTGATCGTTAACTTTGTATTGTAGATCTCAAAACGCTGAAAACGCCGACCGCCGCTCCCACGAAAAAGCGAGCCACCAACCCCATCTCTCAAGAAGAAATGTATGCGCAGTTTTACGTGTTATTCATTGCTTTTGTTCAGGTGTAATAGAACACTACAGGAAAGTGATTTATCAAATAAAATCGATAAGCGGCTATCTTTTAGTTTAGTTTTGTCAAAACAACTACAAACTAAAAGTTAATGCGTTGAATACAAGAGATTTAAATAAGAAATGTTGGACGGTACTAACAAACGCAATGTTTTTAACACATTGACGATAATACGACCCACCGGTGGGTCGTACGCGTTTTAATTGGTTTTCTTCCGCGCTTTTAATAATTCCCCGCGATTTTTTGCAATTAATCGATAATAGTCCCCCATAATGGTGTAAACTTGGGACTACCATTTGGGACAATAGGACTCAATGGTGGGTCTTACGCAAAGAAAAGAATAAATGTGTCTGTCCCATGCGCGAAAAAACGAAAAACGTGCATTGTCGTCAATGTGTTAAACTCTGAGCAGCATGTGTGTAGTCAATGCCCTGGGGCTTTCAAGCGACAAGGCTTCTCCCATTTAGATCGAATTTCATTGTGAGTGATTCGGATTCGATCGACGAATCGGCAGTTGCGTCCGATTCCTCGTCGTCTGACGATCGCGCAAAGTCGAAGCGCTTTACTGTTCGGCAGTCGTCGCCGCCTGTTCGCAAATCGTCGACCGCCAAGGATATCCGCGACGACTCCTTCGACTTCTTCGACGGCAATCCAGAAAGCGATAAGGAAAATACGGAACCTTCCTTTCTGCTCTCATTCGAGCCCACTACTTCGAGTTCGTTTTTCCCACAGTTTATTCTTGTCTGAATTTCAGTAATTCTACTAGCCCGACTGTATGACCATTTATGTGTTGAACGCCGATATTTGAGTGAGCTTCGGTAGGATCATTCTATTGAACGATAGCAATGAACTCTTTTTATTGATTAGTGACCGAATCAGGTATTCTTTGTTGAGTGGTTGCAATTGACCATAGTGCTCAATAATTTGAAAATGATTTGAAATAGTCTAAAACTGCGTTGATTGAACTAAAGGAGTCATTTATCGATTGCTCTTTTAGCACGAAAAGTTAAGGGTAAAATGAAGACGATTGGCGTGAAGAAGAGCAATCAACGGTCGGACGCGGAGTCGAATGTTGAAAGAGAGTCGACAGCTTCACGCTTTGATCGCTGTGTAGCGGCGTCGTATGAGGAGACCTTTCTGCGATCGCTTTCGCCGACGTGTCCCACCGACAATCGCCATCGCGACGCCCAATTCTTTCTTGGAAAATCATTCAAAAAGAATCGAATCGACTTATGCGCCAAACTCTTCCGCATTTACAACGAGACTATCTTTGATTTAAAGGTTTGTAGCAATTGTTTGCTAATTTATTGTTTTTAAGTTTCCATTTTGAAATGCGATTGACCGATTTGCATCTATTTTGAGTACCCCTGTCACGCTGCACAGATTGTTAGTAACAGTGTTGTGTAATATGTTAACTGTTGCGCTAAAAACGCGCGGCATAGGTGGAATAATAATAATAATAATAATAATAATAAGGGCGCATTCTTCCAGCTGCCAGCTGATCTTCCGATGCAATGGAACGTCCGTTTGCGCAAGACGGCGGGTCGCTGCTGCTATCGACGATCTCCCGATCTCGCGCGAACGGCGCGTATCGAACTGTCGACCAAAGTCTGCGATACTGCCGGTAATTTGCTTTCTCCTTCGACGTGCCTATTTTTCACTTCCATATATATTTATTAATTGTTCGCTCTCTACTGCATCTTTGGCGGAAATTTTTTTCACTTGAAATGCGCCTTGATCGAGCCAATGCGTTGTCACTTTGAACAGCGCCATCTGATCGACCCGCAGTTTGACTTATCAAAAGAAAACCATATGAATTTCAGATCGCGTTCGAGACACTCTGATTCACGAATTGTGCCACGCAGCGGTGTGGCTTATCGATGGCGATATGAAAGATGGGCATGGCCCAAAGTTTAGACATTGGTTCGTTGAGTTTTTCTATTGAAAAGTGTTGACGAAATGAATGAACCGTTGGATTTGAGGGCGACTCGCGCATGTTGCATATTCCCCGATCTGCCGATGATCAGTCGCTGTCACGCCTACGAGATCGAAGCCAAGTTCATCTATCAGTGCAACCAATGCAAGCAGCAGTGAGTTTGCCTTCAGTGTGTTCACTTCAAATTTTTCGATTAAAAAACCATCGAGAAAAGAGAATGCTCATTTAAATTAAATTCGATGCGTTTCAATTTACATCATAGCAATAACCGTCAGGTGCAATATGGTTAGTATTATGTATGTTTCAGAATAAAGCGCCACTCAAAGTCACTGGACATGGAGCGAAAGGTGTGCGGATATTGTCGCGGTCGCTTCACTCTGCTGGTTAACGGCAAGCCAGCCGCCGCTCAGACACCGAGGACGAATAAATTCGCCCAGTTCGTCAAGAACAATTATGGCTCCGTTAAGACGGCGTCCAAATCGCACAAGGACGTCATGACTGAACTCGGCGAACAGTTCAAGCTGCTTGCCGCTATCTGAAATTGTACAGACATTCGGAATTGAACTGAATCGAATTTCTCGGGCTTTGTTAACGTATGCTGCTTACTGTTTCGGCCAGTCAGCTACTTTAGCCGGCCGTTTGAAAGGAATCATGTTTTCAAATCGTCAGTTTGAAAACGAATCTGTATTGTCTTCTAGCGTTTGATGGCAATGTCGCCTTGTACTTAACCAAATTCTAGTTCCGTTCCTGATATATTATCAGTTTGTGGTCGGAACGTGGTCATATATCATTGTTTGTCCCTCTGTTGTGTACCATTGTTATAGGTGGGACGCGTGTCTCAAAAACTGTTTCACACTCTTAGTTAGAGCCGATTTATACGACATGGCTCCAAGTTAAAAGCCCAAGTTTATAACAGACGTGCGACCATTGCAAATTTAAGTATGCCTCATTTGGCTCTGTAGCCATATCCAGCAGTTGATTGTTTGTTGCGCATGGATGCTCTGTTGTCGACTGTAAGTGTTACTCTGATTTTGAAGCTCATTCAACGCGAAAGTGACATTAAAGTTACACACAATGCTGCGAATACTTTATAACATTATTGCCCGATCCATAATTGCCACTTTCCATGCCAGATTTGTTAGATGCGATTCGCGTTACTCGCGCCAATCAAAAAAGTTGTGGATAGCAATTAATATTATGGAGCGGGATCTCCCATTGATACTTAGCACTTTCGGCGAGCGGCCCATAGAGTATTAACTATCTTTGACGTGTGAGAGCAGTAAGCAGGAACACGGAATTTGCGTCTTTTCTTGCGTCCAATGGGTGTTCGAGTAGGCCATGAAATATTAAGCAATGGTCAAGGCGCCAATGACGGTATCGTGTGAAGAGATCGCAGACGCAGTGGTAAATTATTCATCGAGACCCCATCATGAACCGACACTGGTCTAAATCGGTCAAATCGATTAACCCTCTTGCAATTAAAACGTAACAATTGACCTTACTGACCAGAAAAGTGTGTCGATTTGGGCGCAAAACTGGCCCTCCTTCAGTTCACACTCAAAATGACTGCGGCGCGATTTGTGTTTCTAAACGAATGATGCGCCCTTCCTTGAATGTTTTAAAGACAGCAAAGATTGTTTTTGTTTGCTCATTTCTTCAGCATTTAATTCTAATTGCGATATAGGCGGAGAATTGAAGACCACAGACGCGTTTATGAGCAAAATTCCGCGATAAAGTTCAACCATAATCAGTTTCTAATAGTTGGCGAAAGTTCTGTTATAATCGTGCATCTGCTTTATTATTTTGCTATCTACACAATATTTATACCTATTTGCGCCTAGACAGCGGCAATGATGTTTCGTTTTTGGATGTTGTTATTAGTGCTGCACTCAAGAGCATCTGCAGTTGAGGAAGCCAAAGCAATTGGTGGATCGAACAGCCCTTCATCAGTAGTGGCGGAGGCTGCTGAACGACTCGCGCGAAGGGGTTTTGTTATCTATTATCCAAAAAGTTCCGGAAATGATTTGCGTCAACCGCATGAATACTATTACCGGCCGCCGCCTGGGTACAGGCCTGCTCCTGGGTACAGGCCTGCTGTCGAATTAAATGCTGCCAGTCAAGGGGCACAGGATTCTTCTTACGCTCCGGTCACTTCTCAACCGCAAGGTTTCTTTAAATAATATGACGTACAATATTAAGCTTTACTGTAGCAAGATTACAAGTAAGATTCTTTCAGCACGTCTTCAGCGATATCCCAACGAAGTTATGAATGTCCAGAATTTTTGGTCAGCATGAAACAGAAAACATCAATTATTCTCTCCTATATTCAGTTGCAAAATTGATCTTTTGATTAATCCTAAACATTAGCATTCTGCTAGCAAAAAAAATTTGATTGTTATTTCAGTTTCAACAATATTGCTATTTCAGTTGAGCAGAACGCGACTGTGACATCAAATACTTCGACAACGATAGAATACGATGAAGAAGGGCGAAGAGTGATAAGAACACAAAAACCGTGCTCAACACTGCGTCCACGTACCACCCCAGCACCCCGGAAGCCCCCACGGAAGCCCTGCTGCCGCGGTTTTATTCTCCCTTTCTGCTGTTCGACTTTTCGATGCCCCTCTTGTCGACCAGGAGTTTTCGGTCAACCCATTCGGGTGAGTGAAGAGGCGAGCCTCGTCTTCAAAGGGCTCCTAAGAAAAGACTCGATAAGCTGAACTAATGGCCCGATTTCGAGCAATGACGGAGTAAGCCGGAAGAAATGAGTGTGTCCAAATCTTGTACGTTATTGATTGACACGCTAAGTTACGCTAGAATATTACATGAGACCTCTTTAAATGATTAGGTCCTCCTATTTTTTCTCAATTATTCATAGAGCATACGCTAAATATCGGCACATTCTAACTCAAAGTTATTCGATTACCTTTTTTCAAAAAATTAGTGTCGCCGCGGGATGGTACAAAGATGTTTTTCACCGTAAAGAAATTTTAAGAAATATTTATTCTGCTGGATTGTGTCCTTTGAACACGAACGGCGAAGGACACTTTTTTCTGCAACACTTGACCTTAAGGAAATACCTCTTACCCAATCGTTCCCCAAGGGATATTTTTCGCAGTACGAAACTTTGGTCATTAAAATATAACAATTTCGGTTGCTATGGAAGAGCTCACACCTATTTCATGACTAAAATCACAAATATTCGCTGTTTTAAAGGCTTCTTTTGCCTATTCAAGAGAATACACCAACAAAACCATTTACTTCTTTCTATGGTTTCTGTTCTCGTTCCAGCTCGCATAAGCAAAGAAAAGAAAGAGTAACATTATGAAAATCCTTTATTTTTCACAGAAATGTAGCTTTTAATTTCTTTGGGTTCATTTCGTAATGTAAAAAGATTTTATTTCAGATTCGATTTGACGAACGAAAGCACTTGAGCGCTGCGAAATTAAGAACATAGAATAATACAACGTTAGCATTACCGATTGATGATCATAAAAAGAAACCTTTCACTCAGTAAATATTCACATTTCGCAGAGTGCAGCTGATTGAAAGCATTTTTCAAATTCTTGCATTGATTACTATAATTTTTGGTGAAAGAGGTGAAGTAGGGAAGTCCGTAGGCAAATTTAATTCATGCGACTCAGAGATATGGCAGATATGACATGCATAAATGGACTCGATGTGATCGCCTTCGTTCTCAATGCACTCTTCGACGTAGTTGTTATAACACTGATAGACCGGCTTTAACGTCGCCACACTAAAGAGTGCTCTTCTGGCAGCCAAAATTTGATTTCAAGTAATTAAACTTGATTAAAATTTCCATATTGACTATGTAAGTGTATCTAATATACTTGTATAACGTTTCAGTCTCTTCACTTAATTTTTTAGAGTTATTCCAAAATTTCTTTATTCCAACAAAACATCATTAAGAAAAACACACGGTATGATGGATATCGGAATCAATCGCCCATATTTTCAAGTTAAGATTAAAACACATTCAAACATTCTGTAACTCAAGCTCTTGCACATTCGTAACCGTTTGCTTACTACTAACACATCCGCTGAAGATTACCACGCACAAACGAATTCCTAAAGCGACAAACGAATAAAAGAATTGAATATGAGTGAGAAAACTTAAGCCGATCCAAAATCCGAGAGCGCCACCAAAATCCCCCATGAATACTCCGAAAGATGAGTACACCAATCTCTCTTCAACAAGTATGTATGTAAAAGAGTCCATCCTGATTACCACTTGAGTCTCATCCGTGTCGAACTTCCCGTTTCCAGGGAGCTGATTTTGTTTAAAACCTTTATAGCGTAGTTGAGTGCAGTGATGGGGACAATTCGAGACGCATTTTGATACGGCTTGAATCATGGATGTACTGACACATTGTTGGTAGTGATTCAATCGGCAGAGACCACTATCACCTTCATTCGAGTTAACGCTCGACCAACTGAAAGGTGTGCAGTTGCAATTTCTTTGCATTATTTCCACTCGACACTCATGTTTGCACTCTTCAAGCGTTCTCTCTTCTGAGCACTTCCAAACGCCATTGGTGTAGGGCAAAGCTTTATAAATTGTACGAATTTGTCCTGAGGCGTATATTTTTTCACCAAAACCAATCGAAAGTGTCGAATCGAACAAAATATTCGCCCTTTTCAAGGGTGAAGCCCTACCAGACAAATCAATAGTGATTTTATCTAAGTGGCTATATGCACTCTCATACCGGCGACGAACTGTGAAATTCACGCTGTCTGCAGTTGAGCGAAACTCGTCGCGATCTAATGGAACTTTATAACAAACTTTGCTAACATCCAGATGTGTCAGCTCACCAATCTCCAGTTCATTCATTTGTTTCGTCGAGTTTATAAATTCTCCAAAACGGTATACGCTGATTGTATAGAATTTTCTCACTTCTTCGGCACATTTCAGCGACATTTTGGCGACAGATATGTTGTACTTTGCCAAGTTTCCATCAAACTCTTGGAGCTGCTCAAGTGCTCTCTGCATTTCTGCAGTTTTTTCAAAGTTTTTCGATGCAGTGGCAGGCAGATGTCCAAGAAACTGATACTTTCCGTAAATCGTCATGTAGGGAACACATTTTTCCAGCAAGAATACCGATAAATTGGCCGGCAGCTCTTCGGTACTGTTGAGATTCGCATAAATAGCTTCCCACAGTCTGCTCTCATCATCATATTTCCGCACATGGTATTCTAAGCGGCTATTCAAGTAATCGGCTAAAGATAAAGGCAAGCAGAGCGTCGGCGATATTGGAAATTTGAACGTCTTGTTCTCCAGTAGTTCGTTATACGATTCAGCATTCATATTCATTGCTTTCAAACACAATTCAAAGCACATATTGAATGTCATCACAATGCCAAAAAAGTACCACGCTACCCATGCCGCGTTGTTCAGGATGACTTTAAAACTTACTCTTTGTTCAAGCTCGGCTAGTGGATAGTCAATGATTTTGCATAATGTTTTAATAGAGCGCTTTTCGATTAGCTTCTTCAATCTGTTAATGTCACTTCTTCTCGTGGCCCATTTGCTCTTTTTGATCTTTTTCGTGTAGCAGTAGTCTAATAGCAATACTACCGGTGTGATTAGTATCCATGCGACGACTCTCATATCCAACCCAAGGTATAATCCAAGCATGCCACCCAATACCACTAAGAAACTTTTGAATGTCCATTTCGCTTCGTCTTTATAACTCAAGTACATGAATTCTCTAATATAGAGTCGCAGGATTGTTGTTGGACATGCTGTTGAATATGATGAATTGCACATATTATAATCGCTGCTAATATCTTCATAAAGATATCCGTAGCGATCGCATGCTGGTAAACAGCTGTCGTAACATTTTTGATCGTCGATGGTTACGTAGCTATCGTAGCCCAAACATGATTTGTATCTTTTTAAATGGCATTCATTGACGTCGGGTGGATGTAGATAAGGCCAAGATGTTGGAGTACAGTTGCACAGCTGTTGTATTTTTCGAATTCTACATCGTGCTTGACAGTCACTTTTGGTTTCATTCACAGTGCAAGTTCGGTTGCCATACATTATCGGGGCTCTCTCAAAGTGACCAGCTATTCCGAATGCATAGTGATTTGTGACACCTCCGTAAACCCAAATAACTGAGTTGGATAATTTGATGCGTGATTTAACGTTAATGTCAGCTTCAAAATCGACGGAAAAGGGTATTGGATCAATCAATACTTCACGAAACGTCGATAAGTCGACTGAGAAATGCAAAAAACTGAAATCGTCAACAAATAAGAGGCTATCGAATGTCAGTCGATAACAAATTTCAAAGTATGAGAAATCTTTAACATTCCCTATAAATGTTATTCCTTTGTTTGTTATAGGGCGGGCAATCGAATTTTCTCTTTTATAAAATTCCACTTTCAATTGCAGAAGTCGACCAAGTTCTTCACCCAGTTTTTGTCGCAACTCTGTTATTGTTACTTTCATTTCCAACAGCTGTGTCTCCAAGATATTTTCCATTGCAATGATTTGATCATTTTCACGAACCGGTAAATATGAATGATCCAACAATGGATGCAAGTTCCAGTTCAACATTCCTGCAACATATGCGTCAAAGATCGATCAGAGCTGTTGATTTCATTTCTTGCAAACTGGTCTTATTGTGTGCCCTTTTTGTCTGCTTACGACTGTATTAGCCGTAACTCTTCAGCGATCGATCGGCTAATTATCGTTCGCGGAGAGTATGAACAGTTCGTGCTCCATTTACCGCAATACTTACCGGCGAAACTGTAAGCATCTTGGTAGGGGCTTAATCGTTGACCTATTGAAGAAGGGGAATGCAAAATACCGCTCTCTCTAGTTCTGATACTCGCGCATCCATATTTCTGTGTGCAGGAGCACTACAGACTAATATTAATATGTTCCCTTTCTTTTATAGTTTAAAAACACTGGAAATATTTCTTAATTAATCTGTGATTGCTAAAAATGCTTAATAAGAACTCTTAAAACATCTTAAACTGACCGAGAATATCGTCCAATGTATAGTTGATGGTATATCGGCTGTCGCTGATTTCGGGTTCAGTACTTGTAATGTTTGTTTCGGCTGTTTGCAGAATGGCGATATAACTCATTGTTATGAAAGTCAATGTCGACGGCCAGACGGTTTCTTCAGAAAGCAACGACTCTTTGCTCGAAAGGCTGCTAAAGTAGTCGGCTAAAAATTCTGTGAAAGAGTTGTTTTTTGCATTCGATTCATCCTGTAGCAATCCATGGCCAATCCTGTACATTATAAATTGTGGAAAAGCGACACACATAGTTGCAGGTGGTAATGTAATCGAGTTATTGGGGTGGAGTTCAATGCGGGAATATATCTCTGCAGAGGAATATTCTTGGCAAAGCGAGACGCAGCCGATAAGCGTAAGACTTCCGCCGACAATATAAATCACTGCCCAAAAAGCTTTCTCAAGCACAGAAACTGCAATGAAAACAGGATTTCTCTCTTGACTAAAATATTTTGCGACGTGTTCTTTTATCTTTTGAAATCGATTTCCTGTCACGTTACTATAGTTCTCTGGCAAATTATTTCCATCTTGAGAAGCGGTAGTTGACATGAACTTTCGAATCAGACGAATAATAGGGTTAATAACAAACTGAATGAGCACGACAAAGTCGAGACCGAGCCAGAGGCCGAGTGCGCCTCCCAGCGCTCCGATCAGCTGTTCTTTAGACACTCTCCAATCCTCATTCAAGATGATGAATTCATAATTCTGTATAGTAAACGAAATTTTTACGGTATCTTGTAAATATTCTATGGAGTGTATTGGGTTCTTTTCACGGAATTCGTAGACCCAGTGATTGCAACTGGGAAGGCATTTTGATCTACATTCCTCATATCGTTCACTTTCGTTGTTTTTGTTAATATTCGCACATTTTGGATAGTTGTCACCAGTACACTTGATGTATTCAGTGTCGGTTTCTATTGTAAATAAAAGAGTCAAAGGTGTGCATCCGCAAAGATTTCGAATCAGTTTCTTGCGACAGTCGTCATAGCAATCATTTTGAGATTGACCTTCAGAGCATTGGGGCACACCGTTTACTTCCGGCAGTGATTTAACCACCGCTCTAATATCTATCAAAACATATATCGTGTGACCGAATCGGAAAAAGAACGAATCAGGACCGTTCTTTGTCGATGGAAAGTTGGCTGGCGCTGCTTCCCCACTGAAGGCGATTGAAACCCAGCCATTCACGCCTCTAACTGTATGCTTGATGTTGTCTACTATGTAAGTTAAGGTAGGCAGGCTATATTGCTGTGGCGATAATCTATTCATCTGGCCGCTTATTCTGAAGCAGATTTGGTCACGTCCAATGAAAACAATATGTTCCGATGACGCGCAGTAGTTTGGGTTTCTGCCTATCTTATTTCCCAAATGGTCATAGTAAACATAAGCGAGAACGAAACAATAGTCGTTCGTCGGCAGAGCGGATGTGTTTGTGCTTGTGTCGGGGCAGTTTTTCTGAGGCGACCCAAAATTTGCAAGAACTGGATTCAAAACAGACTTCAGTTGGTCAAATGTTTTTGCTGAATTTAATTCATTCATTCTTGGCATGAAAATAGAGCGCAATGCAAAACTCATGTCATCTGCAACAAGATACGCATTAAGCAAAGCTGCTGATCGATTACAGATTATTTTGCAGACATATCTCTATTGCTACCAAATTTTTCGCAGTAAACTGACATGAACTGCTCGGTCGTAGCTGTGATTGAATTGAATTGAAAGCTAACTAATCGAATCAGTCCAATAAGAGATGGAACAGATTCTCAAATACGAGCCACATCTGTTGATTCTTTTTAAAAACCTGCAAGCGCACTTTAAAATTCTTATTTTGCATACGAGGGATTCAGCGTATACTTGATAAACTTCTGTTTTATCATAGCTATCGCATTTCTTTTCTCATTGTCAGGTGTAAAGTAGTAAATACTTATTTCAATAAAACAAGATAAAGGATTCAATAGCGCGTAATTAAGCGGGATAAATTTGAAGGGGCACTAATCGCTAACATGTACAATTTAGCTGACAGTGACGCAAAAACGAATTAGTAATTTTAGTTAAGAATGGCACTTATTTTTCGAGCAAATTGACCTCGTAAGCTAATTTTCTGCAGATCAACCTCTGACCGCACTTTTTGAGCTTTGCCAAAGCAAAAACTAAACTAGATAATGCACGAAAATTAAGAAAATTTTACTTCTCAACACCGTGTCCTGCGCATGTCAACAAATAATAACTGACGTCTGGGTTCCGTTTGGATTGAAAGTAATTTTTTGATGAAGCATTTACGTCAAATCTCTAAGTTTACCTTTGTGGATCAAGAAATGACATGGATACCTTTGCTTTTTATACCTGGTTGCTGTGTAAAGTTCTTCTCTTCTCGAGGAGAGTTTCTCAAGAACTCAGCCTCGTAAATGAGAGCCAAATATTCCCAGATAACAACATACGTTTCTATTGGCCACTGTCGTTTTTCGTCAATGACTAAAACACCATCTTGCACGCTCTCATTAAAAAATAACTCTGTCGCTGTCGAGTACGGACTGGCTGAGGTATTGGTGGTCAAATCGGTCGCGCTGGAAAAGAATGTGTAAGGATCCACCTGAATGCATAATGTGTAGGGAGGTATCGCTATTTCAGTGTTGTTTATTATATTAGTAACATCCATCGTGGTCGGATTCGTTTGATAATCACGAACTATTTCAATTAGTGAAGAAATAGTTTGATAACTTCCAAGAACGTATATTACAGCCCAAAATAAAATTTTGAGCAGCGATACTGTAGTCGATGCGCATGTTGCACTCTTCAACTTGTTTCGACTAATCACGCCATTTTCCAACAAACTTTTAAAATGTCGACTAATTAGTTTCAAATTTAAAGGACTTGCACGATTCTTCGCTTCGGAGTTGCTTTCCATATCTAGAAGCTGAAGACGTCATTCTAAAGAAAGCGCTACGGAACGCTCCAAACTGGTTCTCATTGTCAAAATAAATTACTGAAGACTAACTTGAAGCATTATTAACATGGATCCATATCTGTATCTTTAGGGGGAGGGAGTAGCACTAATCAACATAGTGAGTATGCCATCCTCTTACCAGCCCTGACCGCTGTCCCACTCTGCGATGGACGCGATGATATTTTACTGGAGAAATTTCGAGTTTTCCAAAGGAAACAAGTGCTTAGTTTTAATACACGAGCTGCTTACTAACACAGTCTTACATATAATGAATTCAGATTATAAGAAACGTTAAAAACGAATGGATATTATTTAGCGCACCAACCTTCTCTTATCCCTCGCCAGCGCAACAGAAAGCCCTTGCTAACACGCGCTTGTCGTGTATGTGGTGTGTGTGCGTGTTGCGATGCGACCATTACGACTGATTTGGCAAGTTTCTCTTAATTAAAGTAATATTTAAACAAAAGAATAGCACTGAGGACGATTCGGCATTCATCGGAATCAAAAGTTTATATTAGATATTCATTCAAGTGTCCCGTACCTCGCCTACGCCGACGACATCGTCCTCCTCGCCCACGACGTTGACGAGCTGCAGTCTATGGCCGACGACCTCTTCACCGCCTGCGCCGCCATCGGCCTCAACGTGAACGTCGCCAAGACCAAGTGGCTGTCTACGGATGATGCTCAACACCGACTCCACCTCAGCGGCGAGACGATCGAACGCGTGATGAGCTTTGTCTACCTTGGCCAACTCCTCAACTGGCCGCGCGACCACAACAAGGAGATCAGCCGCAGACTGGCGGCTGGCTGGGCGACCTTCAGCAAGTTCGCGACGTTCTTCACCGCGCCGCGCATCCCGATGAGGCTCAAGCGACGCCTATTCCACCAGTGCGTCCTCCCGGCAATGCTGTACGGCTGCGAGACTTGGGCCCTGACCAAGGCAACGGAAGAGCGCCTCGCCAAGGCTCAACGCCGGATGGAGCGCCGCATCCTCAGAGTCCGGCTGCGTGATCGACGGCCGAACGCCCTGCTGCGCGGCATCACGAAGTTGCACGACGTCGTCGAGTGCGCGCGGCGACGGAAATGGCGCTTCGCGGCAAAGGTAGCCGCGCTCGACTCGACGCGCTGGACACGGACGATGACGTCATGGACGCCCGACGCGACCCGACCCGTTGGCCGCCCGCGACGCCGCTGGGCCGACGAGCTGCGTGGGGTGGCGGGGAGTGATTGGATTGGGGCCGCTGTACTACCGTCTTGGAATAGCATGGAGTCCCACTTCGTTTGTAAAAACTGATAAAGTGAATAAATGATGATGAAATAAAATTCATTCAAGTGAAGGACTGTGTGCTCGTTTTCTACAGCCATGTGTTGCGATGCGACCGTTACCACTGCTTTATCAAGTTTTCATTAATTAAAGAAATATTTATATCTACGTCGTCACCTATCTCTTCTTCTTCTGCAATCTTTTTTAATTTGTTATCCTCCGATAAATATTGGGCTTGTCGCAGGGCTTGAATAACCTTGGAGAAGGAATAGCACTGAAAACTGAAAACCTTTCTGGTGATATAGCAGAGAGCTCTATCGCTCGCTGGCTTGAGGTGCAGCATTTCCATGAAGCCAATGAGTAACAGCAAACAGGATTTATTTTCCGCCATTCTATACTTGATAAAACTGAAACTATTCAACATGGTGAAACAAACATACACGTCAGTAGCCGTTTGCGACTTGAATACAGAAAAGAAAGAAAATATCTGTTCTGTCTCAAAATTTGGTTATGTTCTCAAAAGTGTGGAAAGGTATTTTCCATATTTCGCTCATAACAATAATGAATGCGTTGGCAATTGAGAACTGAGAATTCCAAAGGATGCATTTACACTTACTGGCAATTTGAGAGGGGGAAGTAAACTTTAGATATTAATTGATCTCTTCTGGCTGGGTTATGAGACATAGTTAGAGGAGTTCCGTGTAGCCTGGTTAGGCGCGCATGCGCACGACCACTTAGAGCGGGGGCGCTGTCAAATTATGTAGCATGTTTGTGATTTCGCATTCCGACCCATCCTTGTCATGGCAAAGCCAAGGCGTCTACTTCTTAAAGGTACTTTAAGAATAAAAATATAATACACTGCTTTCTCATGCATGGAACGGTATAGCGCACACTTGAGAGTGCTGACCGCTGAAACTATAACGACGCGTAACTTCATCAAAAGATCCGAAAGGTCGACACCCTCAAATATGATTAAGTACAGTAATACTCTCAGAAATCGATCTGTACCCGCTAGATTGACATCCGTGGATCAGTTCGCGATCCAGCCTACGCTAACCTCCGTTGCTTAATGAATGTATAATGACCCATAAAAATATGCAAAACAGACGAAATAGCTCTCGGATCACAAGAATGTTGGATCGTG
>NIUQ01001485.1:0-29897 GCA_002796945.1 Plectus sambesii
TAACCTTTTGTTTGAAGATAAACAATAACAAAATCGGTCTCTCTGAATCACGCTGCGCGTAACGTTTCCGTAATCACCGTATTGAGCAAAGATCATAGACTCTCAGACTATTTCACAGAAGAAAATAACCGGTCAAAAACAGTGTACGCTATTCTTTACAAATCAAAAACGAAAATTTCGAATCGCCGCTGCGTTTTTTACTTCGAAGCTGGCACTACTAATAAATTTTACCCAGTTCGTAAAATCAAGCAAGAGCGTATGGCGTAATTTCCATACTATGCAATATAAAGTTGCACCAAAAACATTCATGTGAAACTAATTAAATGATAGAAATGAGTTAATAAGCGGTTAGAGAGCATATTTTTAAGGACATTGGTAAGAAGAAGGATTTAAAATCCAAAGTTTTACAGCTGAATCAATGTGGAGAGGTAATGTAGGTTAGTGCGTAAAATGTGTCTACCGTAATTTGCAGTAAGAAACTGCGACCAAGTCGGCCACTGGCATGAAGGGCGCGCGTAGCACTGAACATAGGCTAGACTTATGAGCTGACAAAGTTTATGATTTTAGGGCAGCGCTCTCTGTGAATTTCGGAATAGAATAAAATCGAATCTTTTCAGATTGTTGTAGGGAAAACCAAGAGGTTAGACCGCAGCATCATGGCCGTAGGCAAGAACAAGAAGATGGGCAAGAAGGGCGCCAAGAAAAAGGCGTAAGTAGCCTAAATTTTCAGTCTACCTAATGTGGCAATGTCTAGACTCTCCTTTTAGACTTTGAGTTAAATTGGGTACTACTGGACAATGTAGAAGCTGTCTATTCCTATTTTTTCTGCTTTAGTATGGTAGAACAAGAAAGTTCTATGAGGAAAATATTTGTAATTCTCGCTCTTTCGTTACTGCTGCATACAGCAATAAAGGGCTTGGCTATTTTCTTTAATGTTACCCTGTATTCTCCATTTAATCCAGTTGTCTCTAAACGAGCACTATCCCAGCCTTAGTTGTAAGATATTGGCGTCTTAATTAAATTTGCTTTCTGCTATAATAATTGTTGCGATTAATGACAGCTTGCTCTATTTATTCTATATTTGCATAGCGTATATTTGTTTTCAGGGTTGACCCTTTCACTCGCAAAGAGTGGTATGACATCAAGGCGCCTAGCATGTTCGCTAATCGCCAAGTCGGCAAGACGCTCGTCAACCGCACGCAGGGCACCAGTAAGTTTTCACTTTTTCTACAAAAATTCTGCATGTCGCATTATTCAGTTTAATATAGTCAAAATAATTTATTTACATAGGTGAACATTTGGTCATTCTCGTCTACTTTTGGCAGTGCACTGTAGTTTGTTTTTCCTTAGGCATGGTGGAATCTTAATTTAGATACGAGATGATCGTATTTGCAGTCTGAGCTCTGCATGCAAGGCTAATTGCACCTTACAGTGCATTCTTTCAGCTAGGTGGGGATAGGAATGTGGTTTCCTTAAAAATAAAACAGAACTAATCAGAGCCAATCCCTCTGTACTCGCCGTTGTGCACCATTTGAAATAAGAGAAAAGGACGAGATGGTTTCCAAGCTGTTTTTATTTAATTTATAATCTCTAACCTCTGCTCTTTACGGAATTAAGATATTCTGTTTGACATCATTTTTGATTTTACGGTGCGGATTCTTTTAAAATTCACTTTTGAAATTCCCTAACTGCTTTCTCTTCAATCGAAATGATCACTATTGTCGCGAATCCTTGAGTGTCCGATATGAGTCATAAGACTGTATAGTAATTTCGTTAGGCTAAAAAGGACAGTGCAAAGTCGATGTTGAATTGCAGAGATTGCCAGCGATGGGCTGAAGGGTCGCGTGTTCGAGGTATCGTTGGGCGACCTCAACAACGCCGAGGCCGATTTCCGCAAGTTCCGTCTGATCTGCGAAGATGTCCAGGGTGGGTGACTTTCTCTTTTGTTCTCACGGCCATTCTGGTCGCAAAGGTTAAACAGACTGTGTTATATCCTTTTTTATTTAATTCTCGCGAACTGGGAAATGCGAAAATATAGCGGATGCAATGATTTAAGGCTCATTTCTGCCTCTATGGGCGTTTTCGTAATCTTATAAAGAAGTATTATTATGTCATTTCAAGCTTGCGACTCATTAAGAATGGCAGCAAGTAGCATGTCTTTATAATTGGCTGTAATCTTGGATTACAAATCTTTAAATCTTTAAATTAATCAAGAAGGCCTCTGTACGAAATTACGCGGCGAATTTTTCTACTTGGGCATGTAAAGCTGATATAGGATGCATTATTTTGAAGGATAATTGAGCTTTAAGGAGACTCTTGTGTTAGGTGTTAGTTTGCAGATCTAGTGGGCCGTGATCTCCCCTATTTTGCTGAAAAATAGTTGAAGTTTGATCCCTAATATAAATGAATTTGTTGCAGGCAAGAACTGCTTGACCAACTTCCACGGCATGAAGTTCACCCGTGACAAGCTCTGCTCCATCATCAAGAAGTGGCATGTAAGTTGTAGTTGCTTGCCTGTTCTTCAATCTCCCCTCATATTTTATTGCTTATGGGAAACGCGCGACCCAATCTCGCATCTTTACGTTGCTAAGGTTTATGCATAGCTAAGCAGGACTGTCAAAGTGGACAATTAGCGGTACATGGCCTTTAGACGCGTGACTACGCATGCGAATGTAATTTTTAAGTTCCTGTGGTCAAATTTAATCCATCTGTATTTAAAGCTATTTCTTACAAAAACATGTAGGATGTCAACCTGAAATGCCATACGGATCGTATATGACGTTTCTGCAAAATCGCGATTTTAAGCTTTTCATTCCGATTGCTTTCCTGCACATGACTAGTGACCCGTCAAAATAGCGTTTCACTTATTTTCTTTATTTCGAATAGTAGTAACCAGTTTATTTGTGCAGGCTAATGCACTCGAGCCTTAAATCAGACCAATTATATAATCATATGTGCATTTCTTGAATAAGTAAGATTTCAGACGTTGATCGAGGCTAACGTCGCTGTCAAGACCACCGACGGGTACATGCTCCGTCTGTTCTGCATTGGCTTCACCAAGAAGAACATGACCCAGACCCGCAAGACCAGCTACGCCCAGGCTTCCAAGGTATTGCGTTGTTCCTTATTCGCTTTTCCTCCTTACCTTGATTGACAAATATTTCTTATTCGTTCGTAAAATATCCCTTTCGTGTAAATTCATCACTTTTACGTGGTCAAGTTCAGTGATAGTCGATTATAGTAATTGTTCTATTTTCCTTTAAGGGCGTTCTCTAAGCGTGGCTCACAAACTATGCTTTGAGACCAACCGTTGCCCTCTATAGTAGTTTATAAGATAATCTGTCCGTCATATTTTGTTTAGCCGATACCCAGGCGACATAGTGGAATGTTTTTTGTGCGGCGCAGTTAAGAATCAGTTTGATTTCTATGAGGAATGAGTGAAAAGAATGACCAATCTACATACTATAAACTTCTTTGGAAGCGAGAATATTGTGAATGCGCTCTTTTCAGATCCGCGCGATCCGAGCCAAGATGGTCGAGATCATGCAGAAGGAGGTAGCAGGAAGCGATCTGCGCGAAGTCTGCAGCAAGCTGATCCCCGATTCAATCGGCCGCGACATCGAGAAGGCTTGCTCCTTCATCTACCCGCTGCAGGACGTGTTCGTCCGCAAAGTTAAAATCCTCAAGAAGCCGCGTTTCGAAGGTAATCGTTGATTCTCTTTTGTTTTAGCCGACGCGATTTTGGTGGCGTCGGCTGGGTCTTGTATAACTAAGGCTCGGTGACTGAAATCTGAGATATGGCTGTGTTCTATACCTTCGATAAGGGATTATGCATGGTTCAGATGTCCATCTCAGTCTGCTTATCTCAGATTTTAGTTACTGGGATTTATAATTTACATTCAAAAAATTTCGATCAGTATCAACAAATCTTAGGTTTGAATAAGATTACCTGCTTCGAAAGTCGATAGTGTTACATTCTATCAGTTTATGCACGACCATCATTTTTAGTGAAATGATGTTTTCGCAACGAAAAGCTAGTTCATATTTCTATTACACTTTCTGTCGATATTTCTTGTTACTGATCGAAAATTTTTGACTTTCCACAATACTGTTCTTCCATTTTCGTGCGCGGTGCACTCTGTGCCAGCTATCATACTCATTGGGCTGGTTCAATTTTTCGCCGCGCCAAATTAATTCTGCTTCGATTCCTCTTTCGCCGTCGTTTTTCATACGCGACGGTGACCATATGATTTCGAAGACAGTTGCAAATAATTTAAATCAATCGTCGAATTGGCGCTACAAATGCAATTAGCCAGTTTTATATCGCGTTCTTTCGCGTTAGTCGTACGTAACGCAGTGCCTAAATATTATTGCTAAATAAGACTAGCTAAAGAATGCGATAAGAAATTGGTTCAGTTTTAGTAGTAATAAGCTTCATCTATTTAAGCCTCGAAATTGTTAATTAGTAGCATTAAAAATAATTTGGAATCTACTTTCAATTGATCAATAGTTTATCCCTAAAGCATCTATAATTTTAACAGTGTTTTCGCTTTTAACGTTTACGAACGTGTTGGCCATTTCAGTTGGCCGACTGATGGAGATGCACGGTGACGTTGGAACGACGACTACGGCCGATGGCGAGAAGGTCGACCGACCCGACGACTACGAGCCCCCCGTCCAAGAGACGGTCTAGTTGCCGCGATGAACGACCTCTGCTGCTCTCGTTGGCAGTTTCTGTTTGTTGCTTACTAGGCAGATATGTTGTCGTCTTGTTGACACGGATTTCGATTGAGATAAATCGTTGAAAATAAATAATTGCCGCAGCACATTCGAATCGGCTTTTATTCTTTGACGCAAGTCACCGGCTGGCTTGGGAGATGTGGCATTGGGGGTTTGGTTGGAGTATTGTCCCAATAGTTCACGCACAAACGACTTCTCACAGAATCCTATGGTAACTAGTACGGCTGCTAATCAAACGCAGGCTGAAGGAATGAGTGCTCTCCGGTATTAACAGAGTTCAAATACTTGTAAAACATAATCGCTCTGAAAGTTAGAAGTGAAGATATTACAATTACTGGTCACTGCAAAACATGACGTGAGACAATCTAACAGAATAGCGGCCAGTTGCAATAGATACCTTTCGGTCAAAACGACTACTCGCCTTAACTGTGTAAATGCGCTTGTATTAATATAAATTAGTAAGGAACATTCACAGAATTGTTTGGCGCTTTGGAATATTGTGGAAGTTATGGAGGATTTCTGAATAGCCCTAAAGTAGTGGAGCGCACACCGCGATAGTGAACTCATTTTTTCGTTTTGGAGCGCATACATAGACGATGGGGAGATAGTATTTGTTTGTTTACTGATACGTCTCATCATGCCAGCGTTCCTTGCTAAGGAGCCACTCTCCAGTCGTCTCTAATCGTGGGAATGCAGTGTACTGTTCTGTGAGCGACGCTTTGCAAAGCTTCTTAAGGCGTTCTCACAATGGTCCCACGTAATAGTGAACGAGCACGAACGGCCGCGATTGGTGTCTCACAATGGTGCGGCGCGATACGAGTGCAGCTAGAATTTAGTGGCCTTCAAGAGACTTTGATGAGAGACATGTTTTTGCGCGCGATTGATCGGTAGATTGGCATCCTCTCGCTGATCATCGATCGAAAAAAAAGTGGAACAGAAACTTTGTTTTTTGGAAAAATCCTTTACTTACAGACTCGATATTTTGTTTCATATGTGCGCATTTTGTGTTAAAAAGATTAAATGCTCACTATCAACTGTTTGCTGTACCAAGGCAAATGGTACATAAAACCCAACTTACTGTGTACTTTGATATGAAATCTCTGAATGTAAAGAAAGCTGAATTCATCAGTAGATTAGTAGACGTAGGACAGCACTTACGCCTCCCCAGCGACCGGTTGAAGAAGAGATCTGCTTTTATGTGACCGTGAAGTGGCGGCAGAGCGGAGTCGGGGGTGTCGGATCAACATCGAGATGGTCGCGTAGTCTAACGATGACAAGCGTGCTTGGCGCAATTTTCAAGTTGATTTTGGCGCCCACAGGCTCAGACGACAAGACCTGTTTGCGCGTTTCGTTTTATCGACGTCGACGTCGTCCTTGTGTGTTCTGGTGCGTTCGGGCCGGTTACGCCGTATTCGTTTTCCATTGTGCGAGCGCTTTACACTTGACAGTTCAAAAATTTATTCGTCGCTTTGGTTTTAAATATTTAAATTATAAGATAGGCGTCTGTTTTTTTGGCGAGTTTGGACAATTTTTGCAGTTATTCGCTTAGTAAATGTGTGTCTGAACGAACTAGGCATTTTCTCAACAGTTTGGTAAAGCAAAATGTGAATAACACGTGTCTGTTAATTTGCAGTGATAATTTTTTCTTTGCTCAATTAGATCGATTGCTCAACTTCTCTACGTTGTCGAGTGCAGACGGATGGCATCGTTTCTGGATGAGACGATTTCTTACTGCACCGTCTGTCTCGATGCGTTCGACGAGGGAAAACGGACGCCGCGAATGCTCTTCTGCGGCCATACGGTCTGCGGCGCGTGCATCGATGACTTGGCGGTTGGCCGGAAGACCATAGCCTGTCCGATATGTCGGGCCGAGACTCTGCTGCCGGCTGATTTCCCAAAGAACTTTGAACTTACAGGTACTTTGAGAATAAAGATACTTTGAGCCCTAATTATGCTAGCAGCTTGTCTGACAGTTTTGCTTAGTCGGTTAATCTAACTTCAAAGCGTAGGTAATTGATAGGAGTAGCTAGAGAAAAATTAATCACAAAAATCTTCCACAGTGTCAATGGGATATCAGTTGAGCAGCGACTGCTCAGTGCCCACCAAAGGGGCGTCCGAAATGCCAAAAATTATTGCGAATGGGGGCTAATTATTCGCAGCCGTTCACGGCCACTTGAGTTTGCCGAATGTTTAATTATGGCCAGCAACTGGTTGCGAACGCGGATTAAATTGCGCGTTTCATAGTGGTCTTAGAGCGAAAGTGTCCAGACTGAAATATGATCGTGAATTGTAGTGCGCGGTTCCACCTCGCGATACCTTTTGCATAAGAATATTGAGACTTCCCCTGGTGCATCCGACAATATTATAAACATTTCCTTATGCTCTGACCAGAGTTATTACCCCTCCCTCATGTTCACTAACCAAAACGATGAAGAAAAAGGGGTGGTAGAGATTTTATGCCGAAGGTGATGCCCAGAGAACAACAGCTTTAACCTCAGAATATTTGACATGCCAAACAAGCATCAACAGTTGCTAAAAACATTCGTGTGGCATTCAATGGGTTCTTTGCAAAAGATAATGGGGTATAATGGCGGGACAAATGCGTCAATGAGCGTTGGAATTAATTTGCTTTGTTCTCTTGACATCTTTTGTATATTGCTTCAAGTAAAACGCATGCTTCACTTTTGTATATTGACAGAACGTAGCAAATAAACAGTATTTACCATAACAACAGCTATACAACTGCTTCACAGTCGTTCACGTCATCGTGACGCACCCCATATAGCACTCTATGGGCTAGTTTGAGATCGCGTACCTCAGTTAGAGCTGTCCTTGAAGGCTTATGCTGAAGCAATGTCTTGAAAAAACTCTCTAGGCAGAGCAGCCTTATAAAACCACCCTAATGTGTTTAAGATAAAGACGTGCTTGATTAAATTCAATATAATACGCTCATCTCCAAAATTCACTACCTCCTCAGTTATGCATGAAACTTTGAATTAATCTCATATTTTTAAATAAACATTTCAGATACTCTGTCGAAGCTGTCTTTCGAAAGAAGAAAAATGGCCGTCGATAAGAAACAGTGTTCAGAGTGCGAAACGCTGATCTCATTTGCGAAACTTCGCCACTGCCTCACATGCTCCGCAGCTGATGCAAACGCAGACGTCTTAGTATGCCATTTGCGCGTTAGTTCCTAAGAATCGGCTCTCTCGTAGTAACTGATGAATTCCTTTGTTCTCGTAAATACAAGTAAAAGGGATTTAGCAAGGCGAGAAACTGTAACGGCTCTTTTCCTTACTTGCTTCATCTTATGTTATTGACTGGTGGTGCATCTATTAGCGCCATAGACCATACAAAACGGAGGCAAATAGAGCCACGAGTGTAACTAAGAACAGCGCAAGAACATGGCTGTGGGGTTCGAAATTATGAAATAAAGATTTATCTTTGAAATATTTGAATTATCTGTCGAGAGCCCTGGTGCCTCCTGTTTTCATTTTCTGGCTTCGCGCCTGGTCTTAGCTGTCGGAGGATGATCACAATGAAAGATAAACAAAACGTCCCCTGGCGGCAGTTGGCACCCGTCGTGCCTCCTTCTTTTCAATGATCGCTGATCAGGACTGGGTGGATTTGTCTGTATAACAACATTCTTACTAGCGCCTCTCTGTCTTCAGCGTATGTTATGGCCAGCGGCAGTCGCAGTAGGATTTGACCTGTTTTGAGTTGCTAGCGCACACGCAGCTGAATATTTATTTTATGTAGAACTCTTTTCGCGACCCCCTTAATGGCGGTAGCTGGTTATATTATTAATAATTATTTTTCACGGCGCAATGCAAATGTCGAATTGTACTTAATTGCATGCATTTTGAACTGAAGTGAGAACTGCAGATAATCAGTTAAGCCTTGAGCCGCGCTCACAAAAAATGATGAAAATTGGTAGTGGCACAGATGCGGCGACATTCTGAACCAGCGCATGTGTGATTGTTTTTCTAATTTCATAGCTGTGCACGTAGTTCGACGGTTGAACATTGAGCTTTTACTTTCTACGAGTGAAAAGGTTACCATCTTTTACTGGTTATCTGAAAAAACTGAAAGATAACCTTAAACTTGCGGAATAATGCAATGCTGGGAAAGAATGGAGACGGCATTGAGCACGCCTTGTTTCACAATATCGTCGGATTGCCTTCCCTTTCACGTGTGTGTAGGAGGCGTGTTCCTTACTTATCGGTCACTTTGACGCGATGCGACTTTAATTGCAAACTCGCGCATTACATTTCCGAGGAGAAGTAGAGCGCAAGCAGAAGAACCAATTTAAAATATACGCCTTGCAGAATCAGTTGTGCGCCGATTGTTGCCTCGATCATCACATGACTCACGAAGTGCTAAAGTTCTCCGACGCTTTGCAAAAAAGGTGCTCAACTGCCGTCGAGTCGGGTCAAGTTTATGTCGCCAGTTTGCGACATGAAGCTCTCAATCTCACTGCCAAGAGTGACAGCATTCGCTCGCTGCTCCGAGCTTTGAACCAAATCACCAAGGTAGTTCTTCATCAAGAACTAAATATATTGTGTTCACATAAAATCGGATATTTAAAATCATATTTGACAGTTTTCATATCAAGTTGGATGCATTCCAAATGAGACTGACAACTTTTCTTTGTCAAATTTCAGTGAGTGTACGACATGACTTTAAAAGTGTCCCATTAAAATGGAAATAATACATAAATGTTTATAAATGAGATTTTTTTTTGACCTCAGCTCTAACCGTACTTTCTGAATAATTTTTCAATATCAGATAGCTCGCAGCAAAAAAATCCATAAGTAATTTTCGTTTCCATTTGCACTAGCCTTTGTGAGCGTCAGGTATGAATGGAGGTGGAAACCCACTTCAACAGAGGTGGACAGCGGTCAGAGCCTGGGAAGTACAAGCTGGGAGTCTGGAAGTGAATATACTCCCACGCTCATATCCCTCTAATCCAAAAAGTCAACGCTCTCCGCACCTCCTTCATGTCATCTCTGCACATCAGGGACATACATGATTAATTCATTTTTCCTACTTTCATTGAAGCAAACTTTCAGACGCAAAAGAGGAAACTGAGCGAGCTGGTCAATACGATGAAAGGGAGCGGGTCAGAAGACGACATATCAACTGTCGCTAATCTGGACGCTCTTCAACAGTTTTCCACCAGCGGACTTATGCTCTACACAAAGGCGTCCAACTCGTTTGCTCACATCCATACTGTCCTTGAAGTAAGCGATTACGCCAAACTAATTCCTATCAAAATCGATAAACAGTGATTGTATTGCAGAAATGCGAAACAGAGCTGGTCTCGGTTTTGCAAAGTGTGCGAAAAGAGCTGAATCAAACTGACGAGGATAGCGACGGAACGGAGAATGGTTCATTATTTGGTGGCAGCAATACGGAGAGCGCCGTCTTGGACAGTACAGCTGTTGATGCCGAAGGTAAATGAATTGCTGAATAGTGCTTTTGCTTGTGTCAATTAGTGATCATCCTTGCCGATCTGCCAAAACCATCTCCACTCCAAAACTACTTGCCGATTGCATCATAAGCATATTTGTCAAAATATTTTGACAGTAGAGGTTTTTCTCAAGTCACAGTTGGCAGCTCTTGCTGAGCTTCATAGTTGTGCTAGGACTGACTCAGCAGTCACGCATGATGTCATTCTGTCTGCGGTGAAGGGGCAACGCGATAATGTCATTTTAAGCTCTATCAATTATGCAAATCATGCACGCATGCGCTCTTGATGTTTTATGAAGTGTAAAACGACTTAATCGCGTTTCACGCCAACTGTAATCGGCCTTCAACGGTTGCATTGTCCCTCTTTCAGGATTAAATGATCCCGTATGATAATATTATTTAAATGACGTACAATCTGTTTGAATCAACATATTTTAGACGATGAACTGCAGCATGACGACCCTCGCGATAATGACGAAGACTACGGCCGCATTCGCTGAGAAAAGCGAAGACAAAACGACGAAAACATCAAACATTGCTTATTGGGCGTTCTCATTTGTAAACATCATCTATGCGGGATACTTTGCGAATTTCAGTGTTAATAAATGGCGTATGAAATTGACTGACCAGCAGAATAGCATCTACAGTACCTTCTTGAGTCACATCTTCTGTGCGCAAACACGTTTTCGTATTGACGCTCATCTTTTATTATTATCGCTAAACGGATCAACAACAATGCACGGACTGACTCTAATGAAAGAAAGGAAAGTATTTGTACGAAATGATATGGCTTCATACTCTGAATATATATATCGTATATTTTTATGAGTCGATACGTCAGTGAATATTTAAATTGTTTTGCCGGTTGCTGCGACGACGAGTCACGCCCAAAGTCACCGGGAATTTAATTCGTAAATTGCACCGCACCAAGGATGAGTGTCCTTCGGCTGGAACTGTGCACTTTGAGCGAACGCGAAAGTGCATGTCATTCAGCTCATAAATGTGATGAAAATTTGCCTCATCAAACTTTTATTGCGCGTTTCGCGTCGCTGACAGGCAACTTCGCTCAACAGCTTTCATTCCAATCTCTCCTGAACCAGAAAATATTTTCCCAACAATTACAGCTCAATAAAGAAAATTGCCAGTGCGTCGAGAGCAGGCTTCGAAGCATATAAAACCACTTCCATCCATCGCCCTAGCCATTTTCACTCTCAATATAGCTTCGAAGATTGCAAAAATTTCTTGATGCTGTCGACATGAATGGTTTGACATACGAAACGTTATATCCAGCATCCAAAACATATCAAAATAATTATGTTTCCGATGTGCGTCCACATGGTTCAATTCGATCGAAATCTATCGATCGGATGATAGATGAGGACAAATGCCCTTGTATTCATGTTCTGCGACCGTTGCTCATCTACATGAAGATCACTGGACTCAGTTACATTTTCAGTCGGCCAGCATTGCGACCGTTCTTCAAAATTTACTCCTACACGATTCTCATTTTGCTACTAAGCGTCGTTGTTCGTTACATCTTTCACTTTAAGCCGTCGGAAGAGGGTCTGAATGTAAAGACTACTTTGAAGATTATCTGCATCATCTATGTTTCTATTGGCGCTCTGAGCACATTTGTCCTCATGCGGCTTCAGGTTGGCTAACGTTAATTTTTTCTAATATCATTTGACCTAGACTACGGTAATTATAATAGTCCAATCATTAAATTATCAAATTTTAAGCTCAGGGTCTGAACCGCGTTGGTATCTTTTCGGAAAAGCAGCACATAAAGAGTAGAGCACATTGTGTGTGCTGTGACAATACCTTGAGCAGTCATTGAATCGCGAACGTTTAGATTACGGTAGTTTAGGAGTTATTGCTGAAATTATGCCATAATGCAGATAACTACTACTAAAATTCTTATTCAGATAGGGAAAGTGTATTGGCGATAATTTGTTCAGGTAATATCGGCGATGGAGGTGAAAGTTTCATAAGTATTAATTCAATGTTATCTGTTTGTATAAATAATGAAAACAATTTCTGACCAAATTTGGCAAATTTCAGCATCATATACTTCCGATAAGAGACGCAATTATTCGCGAGCTGCCGGCGGGAAGCGAACTGCCGGATCATGAGAGTCTTTTGCGTTTGTCAAAAATTCTTGCCGCGGTCACGTTAATAGTCTCGGCCACCAACGCAGCTTCGATGATCTTGTCACGGCTGGAGTTGGTGGCTATGCCGCCCTTACCTCCGTTCACTTCCACCGCATTTCCTTTCTACATTTTCGACGCGCTAATTGTCTTCGTCACGCAGTCGGCCGCCATGCTGTGCGCGTCAGTTTTCGCCATTTTCTGTTTGGCGATTCGTAAATTGGCCATCAAGATCGCTCACGATATGCGCCACAACACAAATAACAGCGACGTTTTCAAGTAATATAACATTCTTTTTTGTTTTCGGGGATCTGTATTAAGCCACTTACCTATTAGCGCACCTTGGGAAACTTCCTTACTCTTTTGCATTCCGTCAGCAATACCAACTCAAAAGGTATGCAATGAAACGAAAAGCGTGCAAAAAACGAACAGTTCTTTGAGCCTGAAAGTTTGCGTATTCGCGAGAGAAAGTGGAAATTCGTTGGCCTATCCCTTTCTAGCTAAGAAGGTGACTAATTCGGCTTTTCAGCGCAGTTGAGCGAGACGAGGGTTGTCGCATGGTGAACCATTGGGCCGGTTTCACATCGCGTACTTTAACTAAAGTCGGACTTAACGCAATGATATGGGATAGGCCTTAAGTGCGACTTTAGCTTAAGTACGCAATGTGAAACCGGCCCATTGTCACAGTTCTCCGACTTGCACAAAAGCGTATTGCTAATTTAATATTTACATATATCAGATACCAGAAGCAATATCAAGCGCTGACGGATGCGACTGCGCTGCTGGAACAGCGTTTTTCATACTACGTTTTGGCCATCTACGCCCTTCAAGTGCCGATGGTCTGCTTCACCTTATACATCATCCTACGCGGGTCCAATCTCGACTTTGGCGCTATCTCCATACTGGTCGTTTGGGGGCTAATTATGATTGGAATGCTTTTCTTTATCTCTATTCCGCCCATTCTACTTAATGAACAGGTACAAGTTGTGCAAGCGAAACACTTTTAATTGCTCCTCGCTACAATTTGTAATCAATTGATTCGACTAGTGCGTATGATTTGCTTCTCTGCTATATCCCAGTTATTTGTAAAAGCCGATATCAGATGCGGGTAAGGATTACCGCCATCCCTCAGAGGGCCGCCACTTTGATCTTCTGGATCAAAGAGACTAGCAGAAAAGTTTCCTCCTTCGTTAGAATGAAGTACATGGCTTTTTGTATTCCTGAACATTTGAATGAGTTCAAATGCGGCATCTTCTTTTTAGCAGACACGGGATATAATGGTGATAGTATCTGGAGGTGGATCTGGTACCATCCTCGTGCCCCAACCGCTGAGAAGTCGTACCGCGACATAATGCAAACGCCTGAATCAGAGTCACCGCTTATGCAAAATTTATCAGTGCCGTTAGTGCAGCGCTTAGCCCGCGGCTTCGAAGCGTATTGTAAATGTGCTTCCGCTCTAAAAATGTCCCACGATTCACCTATCAATCCATTACAATCATCAATTACTTTTCAGGTTGATGAGCTGATCAGAAATTGCTACCATATGTACAACGTCATCGGGACAAAAACAAACCCAATGGTACGTATACTCATTGCTATTAGCTGTAAACTGTAGGATGATGAAATCGATGAGGTTCATTTCAGGCATTTCAACAAAGCATCCAGTTTCTGGCGTTTCAAGTCAGTAGTACGCCTTTATCCATGACAGCGGGAAATATGTTCAAGCTCACGAGAGAAATGATGCTGACGGTAGTTTCTATAGTTGTAACCTTTGCACTTTTCTGCGCAATGACCATTCACTCGACGCATTTCAGATGTTCTCCCAAATTCTGACTTACTTCATCATTCTCCTGCAATCCGGTTGAAGTTGAATACAAAAGGAATCCACGTTGAACTCATCGCCTCAAAAAAATTGATAGTGTTTGGGGTGATTGTGTCATCGTTTTTGTATGCAAAACTTATTTAATTAGCTTTGAATCATTATCTGATCCTGGCGCCAATTTTATAAAACAAATGTGAGCTGTATTTACATCAAAATGCATTTACATCAGAGCGCTGATTGATCACTGCGCGTAACTGACCAATCGCTGCTCTGATGTAAATGCATTTGATGTAAACACAGCTCACATTTGTTTTATGAAATAGGCCCCTGTGTGGTATTAATCTCGGCTGCTTGATAAATCATAGGCGTTGTGCACCTTTGTTTCTATGCATTTATTCATCTTTTCAAAACTCTTTGTTTATAAAAGAATTTCCTTCGCCCTACAAAAACTGAAGAGCATTTTTCATGATATGCATTTCTAAAGCTGTGAAAAATAAATCAATGTTGTGATCGTTTTCTTCTCCTTCTGCCTTTGCAATATGCAAATATGCAAGCTGGCGTTGTGGTCACAATTTGACAGCACGGCAGCTTTGCAACTCCATACAGTGTGTAAGCGAATGAATTGAAGTGTTGTTAGAATTCGAGTCACACTTATATCTTACTTCTTTTATTTATTTCACATCAGAAATAATTTCAAATTTTTATTTGATGCCTAATGAATGCGGGAGATGTAAAGGAACAGTTTTGCTCAAAATTTCTTCGCCAGCATCACAGCGTCGAGGGAATACCGTTGCAATAAGTGTGATTGCACACGTATCCCTGCGGAACCAAGCTAATGTCAAAAATAAAACAGAAACAATAAACTGGCAATGGTACTATTCAAATATTTCGCTTGAGCTTTTTCACATTTCTGAAAAAGAAACTATGCATGCATGTAGCCAGCTACAAAATTAAAAAACCGCCAGCAATGAAGCTCAAATGCAGATGGGTTCTACAGCGAAAGTAGTTCAATCTGCTTTCTTTACACATACAGGCAGAGTGCCTGTCCAATGACCACGCATGCAGAATAGAGACTGCGCCTCGTCGAGTAGTTGATAAGACGGTAGACACTCAAAATTAACATAGATGAACGGCTTGCTCGGCAGTCGAACGTCCCTGGGCGTAGTCATGCCGCGGCGGTGGAATGATTGCGCGACCATTCGAGCGTACTGACTCGCGGGCAGAAATGTCATCGATTTCACTCTGCATTAGAATCATTATTCGACTCAAAATATAGTTCAGACTACAGGTGGAGCTGGTCCAGATTGGTCCGAGCGGATAGCGAAACCCTCTCAAAGCAAGGTAAAATAAGATATTAATGGTTTATCGAACTTGCTATACACTGTCGACGGGTTAGTAAGGCGCTTGATAACGGTTACCATACGCTACGGCTGATCGGACGGCCTCTATCCGTTACCTAGCAAGCAACTAACCCGACGGCCAATGTGCTGTATCTACTGTGAAAACCATGGGTATATTTACCATGCGAAGATACTTCTGATTGGCTGGGCCGATCTGGACTGACCATATTTAGAGCTCAGACTATTAAATGTGTTTAAGAATTAAAATTGATAGAAATATTTTAGGCACTTCTACGACGTATTTGAGAGAAAAAAGATGAAAAACTGTTAGCGTAGAAGCAGTATGGTTTAACGGAACGCAATCTACAAATAATTTACATTTTGCCATAATTGAGTGAAAGTGGGACACCGAACCTTGCATTTTGTATAATTGGCAGTGGGGATGATGCCGCTCGGCGCATACAGGAGTCGTCGAGCTGCTCAAATGAGGGATAGCAAACTTTGCGTTTGCTCAGCTCCGATTTGACACATTCGCCAGCTTTATTGGTCGGTATCGGCAGTCCGCTCGATACTGAAATGGTCTCCATATTACCATTTGAAAAGTAATTATATAAACGATTTTCTATGAAAAGTGGAGAAAAATTGTTATCAAAAACACCAAGTTATGTTCATATTCGAATTATTGAGCTACTTAATTGTTTAGTGTACCCTATGGTTAAGTGGGCTTGACCAAATTTTAATTGCAATTCATTATAGAGAGATTATATGATTGGGGCGCTATATTAATGGTCATTATCGCACGGCGGCGTATTGAAAGGTTAAAACTTACAGTGTCGTTTGTCTCTGTTAATCGAACATGCCGACGATAGTGTCGAGAAGAGTGCAAGTACAATTGCAACATTGACAATGCCTTTGAGCGACCCCATCCTTTCCTTGCAATTCACAAATGAGTCGCAGACGAATAGTTGCGCGCGAGCTTCTGCTTGAATGGGTTGCTGTCAATCAGTGCATTGCGACGCCGTAAATTTTCTGCCGGCACATTTGATCAAACATTGACACCGACGGCACGAACCCCCTAAATCATGTTTATCGCACATTTCAAGTGAAAAACGCTCGACGCGTGTTTTTGCGCAAGCGGCGGTCGTCCAGTTACATGCGTCAAAGAGCGCATTGTCGACATTGTCGAAAGGGCGTGAAATAAGAGCTGTACAGTAAGAAATGGCAATCGCCATCAAACAGAAGAGTTTATGTAGGGTAGCACTGCTGCTGTTTAACCAATGCCATTATCGCTTGGTCTGAGCCTAGCTTCGTCCCTCCCAAGCGTCAGCCCGTTATTAAGCGACCAATCAACTAGGCGAGAGTCGGAGTGACTTATTCACAAAAGACGATTACGGAACTTAGCAATAATCCGTGCATCACATATATTGACATTACAATCCAGTCTTGCTGTTGCCATCAAGACAAAACATCAGTATATATATCATCAAGACTATCTCTATACATTAAAATTAACGTAAACTGATTCAAAGCACTGACAACTTTAATAAATATTTTTGTCGCTCCAGTAATACAATTTTAATACGAACGTACATTATCAACGATACAAACGCCACCTAAAGTGTATTGCAAAAAAGATTGTGAGCTAGCATGAAATTCACGACGATATTAAAGTCACGTCCACATCTTGTTCACGAGATTCTTCGTCTTCTTCTTTCTCTTCATTAATTCTGTCTGGCCGATCAGGACTTGGCTGTTTACGAACTTTAGCTGACGGGCTACTACTTTCACGACCTGCTAAGAAGTATGTCTCGAGCACACCTTTGCCCTAGAAAATATTTGAAATCGTTAATAATTGTTTGAGATTGTCAGTTTTATTATTATAGCCTATAATCTAATTCTTTATGTTCGTTAAATTAACTTTAATGAATTATAATTTTTTTGAAATACAAAGCTTTTAACAGTGCATATGCATTCCGATACATCGAAATGACATCTGCGCGCAAGCCTGCAGCGAAAAAATTAATTCTGCATCGATCGTAGAATACAAAGCGTGCCAATATGAATAACTGATCTGTAATGGTTTAAATAATGAAAATTACTTGTGTTCACGCAAATAACGTAATATATTTGTTGGAGCGCGACCGCGTGATCCTTATTTGAATCTCGCGGCTCTTCCGGATCCACGTTATATCGTATCGGATTCTATTGTATTGCCATCCTCTGTTGTACGTCTCGTTCGCGCTCGCACTGGCTTTGCTCTCTCTCTGTCTGTCTCGCATTATTGGGCCAAGCCTATTTCTATCTGCCTCTCGCTATTTGGTTCCGCTATAAACCACCTGTCCCTCTCCGCCTCGAACTAGCATCACACGCTACAACAATATTCATTTTAAAATTTCCAACAGCGTGATATTAATGCCTGTGCCTCGAGCGTTGGCATACTGTATAAGTAGCTCTCGGTTGGAATAAGAGACTATACGATTGCTTACCTTGATCAGGACATCGCCACGATCTTCAATCGCATATCCTCCAATGATTTCGGTCAGATATTTCTTCGTCTCTGCCGTTATGTGGATTTTTCCAGCTGAAAAGCACACTGCTGTAATGACTATCAAAATTTTTGTTCTCGAGCATTCGCTTTGTTACTCGCAAAAAAGATACCTAAAAAAATAAGAGTGCTCAAGTTCTGTAGATCTTTTTAGCGTAATAGTAAAAAACTGATCAGTTTGCTTGAAAACAATCTCACTCACGTTTTCCATGGCTTTCCATCCTCGATGCAGTATTAACCGTGTCTCCAAACAAGCAATAACGTGGCATTGACATTCCGACGATACCAGCAACACAAGGACCTAAATTTTATGGAATTTCATACTGCTTCCTTCATCAGCTTAAAAGACACAAGAAAATTACCCGTATGAATGCCCACGCGCAGATTGATTTTCTCCTTCGGCAGGCTTTGAATCTCGAAATCGCGCAAACTGAACATGAACTTCATCGACATTTCGGCAATTTCTCGCGCGTGCATATCTCCATTGCGATGGGGTAGTCCGCTGACGCAAAGATATCCATCGCCGATTGTTTCCACCTGAGCAAAAAATTATAATAACGTTTACAATACAATTCCCATTAACATTGATACGAACATCAAAATTATTAAAAGTGCAATAGCCAAAAACTAAACGGTACAGTTACAATTTTCTCTCACCTTGTATACGTCGTATTCGTCAATAATGCTGTCGAAAAGTGTGTATAAGTCGTTGAGTAGATCGACAACCTAAACGGCCATTGCAATTTCTCTTAGTGCATTTCATTATGACTAACTTGTAGCGGCGTGCATTTACTAGCGAGTTTCGTAAAGCTGACGACATCGGAGAACATGATGGAAACGCTGGCAAAAGCTTCCGGTTCCACGGACTGACCGGTTTTCAGCTTATCGGCCACTTGACTGAAAATGTTCATTTCGCAAAGTTTCTCTTTCTCATTGAAAAATCAGCTTGATTAAAGCTGAAGACATTAAAGCAAAATTGATGCAGTAACATTAGTTACGAAATAATCTAACATAGTAAAATTAGCTACAACATTATAAACAACTACCAATTCACTCGACTTAGTTTATTACTTAATAACACTTGAAAAACTTATTTGTGCACTCACCGTGGAAGCATGCGGTAAAGTAGCATGTCACTTTTCTTCTGTTCCTGGTACAACTGCTTGGTCCGTTCTTCGACTTGCTCTTCGAGGGTGCTCGCATAGTTTTCCATCATGGTCATGACATGATCCATCAAGTTAGCATTCCTAAGCGCAGTTATTTTAGCCCTGCTGGCAGAAGTGGAAACGGATTGAAAAATTTGTACCTCCCCTTCATCATTCCCTTCAACGCCGCCCGTATGGTGGTGATTTTCGGTCGTTCTTCAGGCGATTCGCCCCAGCAGTCTCTGATCAAGTGAACCTGCAAGGTGGGAATGTAACCGAGTCGGCACCTTCCTCCTGGGCACCGTTCAAATACTGTTGAGGGATGAGATTTGAAACATTCTCACTTCCACGTGATTACTAGTTTTGCAAAAGGTAATGCAATGACGAATACGCAGAATTGTAACTCAGCGCTTCAATTTTTCACTTCTCAATAAATTAATGAAATTTTAGACAGTTCTGTGCGCGCGCCTCGCTTAAATGTAGCACAATATTATGAAGAGATGTACTCATTTTGTAGTGATTAGTATTGTATTTTGGGATTAATATTGTATTAGTATTGTATTAGTATTTTGTACTGTAGAAGTACTCATTTTGTGACGAAATTCTTGCAGTGGGCTATCCGCGCGACAAGTTATAATGTAACACTCGAAACTAATATCAAAACTATTGAAGTGATGTGTTTTTTAAACTGAAAATGACTGAAAATGATGATAGTGGTTTTTTTGATTTATGATATTACTGAAACAAATTTCTCTTATACAGCTACTCACCATTGCCGGATTGACGTCATCGCCTTGTGCTAGCTGAATACTTGGACGAACTGGTTGGTTGCCACCTTTTCGAATAAGGTTAATGATTGCTACAAAATATATATCATCATAATGTACTGAACCCATCATCTTAACAAATTCTTTTTATTATACCTTCTTCGCCTTCAGTTGCGATTCGGTCGGAGTAGGCATTTTGCGCAGTAATAATTTCAGAGCACACTACCGCCCAGCTGTAAATGTCAGCCGAAGGCTCGCCTAGTTTGGCGGCATTTCTTAAGACTTCCGGTGCCGTCCACAGTTGTTCTGCAAGATATTATATGAGTATATCTGTTTAGAAATCTTTGGATGAATACAATCTGCAAGTTTACAAGTAAAAAATAATTTTAGAAAGAAAAGATTTCGTTATGTTGGTGGCGCTCACTTTTTGGAGGTAGCTTTTGTTGTTTTCGAATGGTGCTGAGTCCGAAGTCGCTTACCATAACCTGCCATCTGTCATTCACCATACATGTTCTCGAAGTTAAATTCCCATGCCAGCCTAGTGGAGAATGCATTAGGTATTCGAGGCCCTGAAATGTCCATGCTTGCGCAAGAATTCAAGTTATGCAAATTTATTGATTGCATGAAAGATTTCTCATAGCCAGGTTCTCCTGCATTCATATCATAGAAAAAAATTACATAAATTTAGTTTGTACGTGCCAATAGTTTAAAAATATTAGAAATCGACTACAATTGTGCTTTGAACACTTACCGCAGTTATGTCTGATATCAGCGAATATTTGAAGAACCAGTCCAAAGTTAGATGTCCGTGACCAATAATATCCTTCAGACTTCCTCGAGCGCAAAACTTCCACAGCGTCATATGACCTGGTCCATCAAGGCTCAGGCCAATAAATTTGTTGACATTCTCGTCATTTAGCGATCTCATCTAAAAGACAATTATTTTGACAATGTTGCACTAGACTGCATAAGCATTTTTTGCACATTTTGCTCTGACATAATGTGGTTTGTGCTTAAAAACATTTGCCCTCATAAGACTGGTGGGGATTGCATATTTTCAAAAATTTGCCGGTTCTTGTAGAGATTTTTGTGATTATCAGGGTATGATAAGATAAGAATATTTGAATTTTTGATTCAGTATCCGCAAAAGACATGAATGAATACTTGCAAGGTTAACAGACTTTCGGTTACAACTACGAGTTGTACGAAGATTAATTTAATATCCAGGGACTGATGCAAAAACGAATACGCGCTATCAGCTAAGGTTTCACGGAAATCTCTGACAGCAAAACTTCCAAGATAAACCAAAATGTTCACAAGTGTCCTTATTAGGTATGTGCTCGGAAGCCGAAAGAGTTCAACTTTGGCACATGACGATTAAAAACGGTGTGATAGATGACAGAGAGAATTTAGGCTCAAATCGTTCTGCTATGGTACAAAATGAGGCCTTGAAATCAATTCAAACAAACCATTCGAAATTCTGCAAAGTCTGATTCGTTTCTAATGAAGACGGGAGTCTGCAGGACTTCAGCGGCAACAGGCTGGCCGTTGAATACGTAGAATTCGTAGTTCTTCGCTTTTCGTAATTTGATCCCCTTGCGTACCGAGTCCAAAATTGAGCTGGCAATCGACTTGGTACTCGAGTGGAACGACGACTTGCTTCCCTTAAAAATTTAAAGAAAACATAACCTCCTTTTGGCAATTCTGTAAGCAGTTAATATAAATATAAATAATAATGATATAAAATCTGAATACTATTCGCAATAGTCGAATTTGTATTACGTCAATTACGCTTGAAACTTTTTTATCATACAGAATAACATTGTTGACTAAATCACCAAATCGATCCGAAAGTACATGGCTCATTATTTTATTATTTTTCCATGTTTAAATTGATAATCGATGATTTTGGCAAAAATGTTATCCCGCCACGGAAAGTGACACCTTGACGAACTTGTCTTGGCTGGGTACGGTGTACGGCCCTCATCTTACTGATCGAAATTTGTTAGTGCAGTCTATGTATACACATTCAACTCTTTTCCGCTTATATGATGAACGTGCCTCATTCAGTAATGACAAATTAATTTACCGTATTTCTTTGAATAGACGCCCAGGGCGTCTATTTTTTCAGTAAAGGCGTGAGGGGGGCGTCTATTAGAGGGAGGGCGTCTACAGTAGAATTCGTTTATAGCGATTTCGCTTATACCGGTATTTCGCTTATACCGGTCAAAAAGTGCCGGTCCCCCAAAAACCGGTATAAACGAATTCCACTGTATTTTTTCAACCGATGTTTGAACTTGACGTTCATCGGAGAGAAAGCATAATTTTTGTCCAATTGCCACTTCAGGATAGAACATAATTCATAAATAAAGGGATTGTGCGATATCAGTAATCGAATTGGAATAAGAGTTCAGTGTTGACCTAAACTGCATAGGCGTTAATAATTTATTTACCCTAGAAAGGGACATTTACTTGGGGGGGGGCGTCTATTGGAAGAAATACGGTACTTGTACTACAATATTGAAAATTGTAGTATTTTCGTCGTTTACTTACATTGTCATCCTTCATGTTGATTTTCCGCAGTCTGTGCACACTAACTTGCCATAGGTCGTTCTCTCTTTTAATTGCTTGCATCCTGGCGCTGAAAATACCGTGCATTATAGCAATCGATTCAAATTATTTTTATGATTCTCATTAAATAACTAATTCTAACTCTTACGAGAAATAACCCTAACACTGTTGAGAACGTTAAACATATGCAATACAGCAATAACTTACTATATGGAATATATCACGGCGCCAAAGGATGCCATTAAGATGACCGCACCAATGCAGCTAATGACGATTACATATGGCAAGTATAGTTGAAGAAACGACTTCGGACAATCCCGTCCCGAGAATCCACAGATAGGCAGAGAAGGAGGGAGGCCACCAACTCGATTTTTCCAGGCGTCAGCCATCGATGGCACAAGTAGAGTGACAGTCTAGAACGTCGTTGTTAAAGGCGAGCACTGCCGAGCATCTGCAGCCTCTACCACTTAGGTTCGGCAAGCAACATGTTATAATATTAATATCATATCATATACCTATTTTACTTTAAATTTCGCTTTTTCCGTGTTTTGTTATTTACTTTGCTGAACTAATTTTGAAGAAAAGTATCCAATTCGATATGGAAAGCGCCCAATTCAAAGTAAAAATGATATATACGAAGGGAAGAAAATATCTGTAATCTTGTGATCTCATGAAGTTCAGTATACCACTCCGGCGAAGGTTCACTCGGCATCACTAACATTAAGACTTGCGCCCAACTGCTTATTTTCACACTGGAAACTGTTGTGAGATCGACGTCCTATCCCAAGACGACCCAAATTATCATTGTCGTTCTTTGGGACTTATCTCACAAATACATTGCTGTTGAAAATGCTGAAGGCGCGCCGAATGGTCAGATATGACGTTGCGGTAAGATTTTATTACGCTTACATCATAAATGACCAGTCACCGTGCTTCTTGCGGTTATAATTGTAACAATTTTGTGAAACAAATCCTCGGCTAATTTTTAATCAAGACCCCCAGAGTCAGCCGGTCTCAAAAAGATTTTCTCTTCACCCTACCGTTCCTTTTGCTCTCCACGCGTCAATCCTTGCGAGTTCAGTGTTGTTGAACTCAGTGAATCCACGAATTATAAGATGTGCTTCGCGGTTTCCGGTGGAATCGATGACGACACGTCCAGTCATACCTACAATAAACATCAATTTTTAGTGTCGAACAAATTTGCATTTCAGTTTCGACGTACATCAATTAGCTAAATTAGCTACATTTTCCGAAAAGTGGAACTAGCTTTAATAAAGTGAAATCAATAAATTGCGAGACCCTCGCAATTTTATTCGCTGTATGTGCGGGCAATGCAAATTATTCATCCCTTGCTAAATAGTGTGAAAGCTCGCCCAGTTTTGGAGTGAGGGATGTTACATTCTAGTTACTACTGTATCTTGAAAAAGATCGCGTTTGTGCACTGTGCAAGTTTCGATAAAGATCAACTTTACCGTCAAAGTTCATGGTGTTCGTTGATATCTGAATTTCAGAACCATTCCGAATTCCATTTATATTACGCTTTATCGTGCGATTCAATGCAACTCCATACATATACATCGCGTCGTACAGGTAATTCGCATAGCCGGAACCCTAAATAACGGTAGAATGTAATATTCAATATTGAGAAATATACCATTTTCATTTAGAATTGAACACTTTTCATATCAATTTGAAAAAATTTATTCTTTCGAAAATCTGTCCGAACATCCTCAACCATTTCAGTCAATAAAATTTAGACCAAAAAAATCTAATATGCATAAAAACAACACAATTCCCGACTAGTGCAATATTTTTTGATACTAATAAAATATATAATATATGTAGTGATTTAATTTGAAAGCGCCCAAGTTTAAAGTGTAATAGCACTTATTTTATAAGCGAAATACTAACGTATTGGTCGTCCGGTCGGCTGCAGTTTGCTTCCACGCAGTAAAATGGCCATTGTTTCATTTTGTTCGGTATTTCTTTCCTGAATGCGCTCAATAGGGTATCGTTGTCCATTGGGTCAATGGAGAGCTGAAAACGTTGAACTTTATCAGATAGGATACAATGAAGCAGAATATTCGTCAGCTTACGATTAAAGCTCTTTGATATGTTTGCTTTGCTTCGTACTCCGAGGTTGAATCACCACCTGACTCGCTCTCCCACCGCATCCCTTTTCCTGTTAATGAATTAAAAGGTAGTATATTTCAGCGATGGCATTATCAAGAATGGATAATTGCAGATAATCTGATTCTTCCGCTATATTTCTTTATCATTTGTTGATATTATTTAGCATTGTATACTGCCAGTGCCATGATGTTTATAGAGAAACATGGCTTTGAAAGATATGTTGGCTTACATCATTAAAGTTGCATCAGTTAAAGATTTTTTCGGCAGTTTTGGTGACGCAATCAGATTATCTTGTCAAGAAAGGGGATTTAAGAGACATTCTTTATCATGAGAAAGACGATTTTGCTTGCTTATCTAATACTGAATTCATTCAGACTCCTATTTAAGATAAGGATGTGAAATGCTGCTACGAAAATCAATGTTAAGCATTGAATTTCCGCAACTTTCTCCATTTCTTCTGAGTTTTAAAACTTTATACTAATGGAGTAGTTTAATAGTAAAGAAAGCCGAACATCCTACTCCGTTTTATTGGCCAAAAGTAGAAAGAAATCACCTAGCGTACCTCCCTGGTCGTCATAATCAGGGAGAATATAAACATATTCTTCAGAGTCCATGCCCTTCTTATGAGCTCTGCTCATAAACCTGCGTTCGTCTTCCACTCGGTCGAAACAGGCGACAATGACTGAAAAGTAAGCAATCTTTTGTCTGACAACGATATCCGCAATTATTACTAGACAAGAAGATTTTCAGTTGAACGATCATCATTTTTGTAGAAATACCAAAAGGTGAGAATATTTGCGATTCGCCTCAGAGCCTGTTTTATAAAGCTCTTTAACACTGAGAAACTAAATTTCAATTCTGCGTCGTCGTGGTCGTATTATCGTGGGGGAAGTGGATACTCAGGTGAAGCTGAGACTCTATTTCTGAATCTTCAGTACCAAACGGTTTTATGAAACAGGCGCATGAACAAGCGATGAGAGGATAGTAATATATTAGCAGAATAAAGGGACTAGAAAATACGGAAAAGATATTTACTTCTGGCCTGAGAAGAGATGTTGTCCAAAATGTTGTCTAAGTAGGCATCGGTGATAGTTCCGCTCATTTCGTTCTCGTAATTAGTGTTCAAGCGGTAGTCTTCAGTTACCAGAATTTTCTAAAAATTTCACTCTTCTTCATTACTTTCATAGCTTTCAAAAATTATTTACATCGAAGCCTTGTTTCGCGAAGAAGCACTCTTTCTGCAAATAGTCGTTGGTGTATACTATAGCGTATTCGTTCCAGCCGAAGAAAAGCATAGTTTCGGCGATCGCTCTTCCCATGCTGAAGTGTTGCAACTGTTGGATATTGGAAATGGTTAAGTAGAAAAGTATGGACTGATGTATGCAGTAAGTAAATGGAAATATATTAAATGTTCAAACTGACTCATCGGAACTGCTAATGGTTCGAGAGAATGTTGGATACAGCTTCAACTCTCCGATTTCGTACAATGTCGCTGCCCAACCTATTATCGCCACGTTGTGCAGTTTGCAAAGTGTACCAACAACGGCAGCCGCTGAAATTTGCTTTCATCATTTATAGAACTTTTGTACTCGCTTGATCGCGGTAACACAGCCGTTTGGAGATATACTGTGTTCCTGTATACAGACTGCAGCGTTCGGTATCATGAAAAAAATTGCGATTGCAAGCGCGGTGATTGGTCATTTTCCGGTTTTCTGATTAATCGCCGCTCTTGCAGTTTCGCAATTTTGCAATCGCAATAGCTTTATGATAGAGATTCCAGTATTTTTTGAAGATGCATGGAAAATACTGCCATCCAATGATTTATTAAGTTTTTTATACTTATTTTAGCCGCTTCTTAGGTCAGTTTCATAACCTTAGAATCTCCTTCAAGCTTTTCTCAACCTCGATTTGTACTCTGCTACTCATTGTTTAGAATCGAATGCCAGACTATTTGTATTGAATTATTGCGGAGATAAGTCCAAGAGGACAAAGAAGAATCCGGCCAAGTGCAGCTACTTCGCGGATCTCCTCTGTTATACTTTGCATGAAAAACAAACCCGAATGAATGCAGCTTTTGATTGGGACCCGAAGCACTGCACTTATTCTTCGGATTTCAATATGTCTGTTATGAGAAATGCAGTAATAACCGGGAATGCATTAATAACAAATGCATCGTTAGCCAAATACACTGCAATTACTGCTCAAAATCAGTGGATAAGTGCCAGTTTCTCCGATCTATATACCAATTATACGAAATAGAGAACAATCAAGAAAGTATGTTGTTGCATGAGAAGGTCACTCTTTAAACCATGAATTTAGAGTTTGAGATCATGCTCTTTCGTTACTTTATGATAAGCAAAAAAGGAGTTAAATATTAAAGATTCAATGCTAATCCAGTGTTTCGTAAAAGGAACAAGAGAATTGAATAGGAAGCTTTAATAGATCGGCTATGAGCACCCCAATCCTGTTTTCCCTTGCATTTGCAGTGCTGCTCGTACAAGAATGTTTGCCCCACTAGAACATGATAAATGTAGCAAGTCCAACCTGCAGAGCATGGCGGTGCGAAGATAACATCCACCTTATCTTCGGTAATTAGCTTGAAACCTGTCCCAAGTGCGACAGCATCATCACATTTGTCATCATAGTAGACAAATCTGCAAACACAGCAAGGCTTAAGTTACAACTTTAATTTTGACATAATGCAGACAGCTTTTTTTATTAATCAACTAAAACTACAACGGCAAGTATAGATGTTGTCTTCAAAGCCCGTTAGGACTGGTCAGTGGCTATAGGACGGAGGTTAGCGAGGGAGTATAGAGGGTGCGCACCTCCTAGAACTTAGGCTTGCAGGCATCCCCCGGCGCCGTCCCATCCTGCTGAGAACGGAGTAATTCTACCACCATCACCCGTTACTGCCCATCCTTAGGAATTCATGTGAAAACCGATAAATGATGCGTTATTATGCAAATTCATAAGAAAGTCGCTTTGTTCTCTCTTTGCCTTGAGTTTGCTTGAAAGTTTTAAAGAAAAGTTCAAAGTCAAAGTCATGCTCTCTGATTCTTGATATTACCAAACAGCGCACTTACTGACATTTTTACTCTAGAGAAATTACAATAACCGGTGTTAGTGAAGCGATATTGAAAATATAATATCCGATTTACGCTCTTAGATAAACAGATCGAAACAATGCAATATCCTTAGCTCAAAGAATTTGAAGCAAAGTGAAGCTTGATTAATTTCCTGCTTTTCGGCTAATATCCACCTGTCCGTTTGCTATCGTTGTCAAGGTACAGCCGGGAGATGACATAACTTCAAAATAAAGGACAGGAAATAGAGCAGTAAGCCTGACCTACGGATCATAACAGGAACTATCGATATGGCCTGACGACCGGGTAAGCAAATACTCCAACAATGAGATAGCAGAACAAGCCGCTTTACACAACACTCACTTACAGTAATCGTGATAGGTAATAGCGCGAGGCCTTTGTTTTAGTTTAAGCGGTATAGAGACGGTTAGCCACCCTCTACCGTGAAGGTTTATTACGATGCCAAGCGCAGGTGATACCGCAGTAGTCTGCCTTTGCCTACTGAGCTATCTCAAAAATAAGTCCTCTCCCTGAAGCCTGTTCTCGAGTAATGACGTAAAGCGGTGGTCGCAATGCGGCAGCAGGCAGCAAATGCAGCCGGCTGCATGCCGGCAGCAAGAAACAAAATTTTTGTTCCCTGCTGCTTGCTGCCGGCAGCAAATTTTGTGTTCTTCTTATCTTGAGTGGAATATAGCAGTTTTATCGTATAATATCAGAGTTCTGTAATATTTCAAAATTTGCAGCCGGCTGCTTTTGCTGCCTGCTGCCGCATTGTGACCGCCACTTAAGCGTTTATGAGAAAAAGTTTTAAGGTAAAGCGGCTTTTTCGCAAACAGACGCAACGCTTTCATGCGTCATTTCCTCTCGAATAAAAGGCTCTAAAAATTATATACACATTCCGAAAACAGACCACAATCGCGAGCTTGTTTTCGAGAAAACGTATAATGCTCAAGCCTGATCCTTACATTTACCTAGGCGTGCGCTTTTATGAATATGTACTATTCAAACAGTTTTTCTTCAAATTGACAGTTACGAGAGTTAAATTGTTGCTGTACACTTTTAAGCCATTTATAGCTCGAATATGAGATTTCTGTTCTAATAAATACACTAGTTCTACGCAGTGTACGCAAACCATAATTTTAACCTGTGTTTCGATCCGAAAAACGTTTCCGCTCAACTTTTAAATTAAGATTTCTAGCCATGCGAATTTAGCTAGTCGGCCATTGAAGTATAGACATCGATTAAATTTTTTTAAACTGAGAGTCAAACAGAGAATTGGAAATTTATTGACATACTGCCATTCAACTTGATCGAGTAAGTGCTCGGCGTTGATCCGATCGAGAGCGATTGTGATGGCAGCCGCGCTCGTCGAGAAGCCAATAAGCGGCTTCAGGTCGGGGTTGTACCATGGCATTGTCATGCCCACTTTTATATTTATTTTCCCGCTGCTGTTTGCAGCACTCGTCATAAGAAAAAGAACGGAGATGGTAGTAAACCATAATGTACGGCGAAAATCTGCGACCATCTTTAGTCGGAGTAGACTGAACCGCCGATTGCGTTGACAAACGCTCAATGACGATGGTCGAAGCGCAACAGACCTAGGAAAGAATAGAGAAAAATTTGAACTCCTTGTTTTGTTTCAACAAACCGCCAATTACGCCAATGTATTCGACCCGCATAGGTACTGACTGGCAATTACTCCCTTTGCGTCATCATTTTTAAAGGTCGGGAATGTATGTTCGTTAGAAGCAATTCACTGAGAAGAGTTCAAAAGTCTTAGGCACATAGACCGCATAAACTGACGACCGCTAACAAATGTCGCATATTTCCCACGCACACCATGTTTCTTTAAGGCATAGACAATCACTCACTGATTCCATTATCTATAATTGTGCAAAACAAGCGTAAACCTATATATTAAGCCAGCACCATCTGTCTGTGTGTCTGTGTGTGGACACCCCACGGTTCGGGTAGACCGGACCTTTTGCGGTACCCGGTGGGACCATGGTCGGGTACCGTAAGGGTACCCCACCTCACACCCCCGCTTTCGGCTGGGCCCATTTTACAGTATTAACGCTACATAGAAAAACGTGTCGAAATTCACATTTTCGCCCTTTTCCCCTCTATCC
>NIUQ01001486.1:0-29857 GCA_002796945.1 Plectus sambesii
AAATAGTACTAGTTAAAAAAGTAGAAAATAGTTAGTACTAAGTACTAAATAACAATTTAGTACTAGTACTAAAATGAATTAAATAGTACTATTTGCAACACTGGTGTTCACCCAAAGTCTTTATTTGTAGCTCTCTGAGATGCGATGATCAACATATGCTCTGGCTACTCCTATACGTTTACTTCAAGGTGAATAAAAATCTTCCGGACACATCTTTCTTTAATTTTAGTTGCTGGCGCGTCGGACGCGATGTCGGTGCTTTGTGATGCATGCACCAACACGATTTGCGCTCGAGTATCGACCGAGAAACGGTTAGCGCTTCTTTGTGATAACCGCTGTAGAAATATTGCCGTCGTCGGATCGTTCGACCTCAATTTACAGGATGATTTCATTTAAAGCATTCAAGGGGAAATGCTTGTGATGAGCTCTCCGCGTGTCAATCAAGTTTCTTTAGCGTTCCTTGAGAGCAAAACGGAACAGAAACTACCTAGACACTCTGCGAGCAATAGCTGATGAATTCTCATGGAAACAGAGACTAGTTTGGTAGAAGTATCAGGAAGTGAACTCTTAAAAGAAAGGCATCAGAAGGGGTACCGACGCCGGTAGTACCAGGCTGGATCGCCTTAGTTACTAACAATACACATACTATTTATCGGCTTAGAACTCGTTGTAGGACAAAATGAAAAGCATAAGTTTCATCCGTCATTTACTTTTTTGAATGCTGATTAGCACAATATGAAAAGGTGAAAATACTGCTATTATACTAGATACTTTGGCTGAGCCTTCTTGACGTCTGTTCAACTTCACTGAACTTGCATTGTCGTTTGTGCTCTTTCATTATTTTTCGTTATACTTCGCAGTTCGATCGACAATAACAGTCATTGTGACATCCGTTTCTTAAATTGGCATTAAACCTTGGTGTGTCCGCAGGAAGAATGTAAGAAACCGAACTGGTCTTCTGTTCAACTTCTGGTGCACTGCTTAACAGTTCTTCAACTATGACAAGCATTTTACTTAGAAACTTGAAAGCATGCTGGACAGCAGTGTTGCAAATAGTACTATTTAATTCATTTTAGTACTAACAATTTAGTACTAGTTACTAACTATTTCCTACTTTTTTAACTAGTACTATTTAGCAAAATAGTAATATTTTACAACTATTTGCTACCATCAGCTGATAAATAAAATCTGAAAAAAAAATTGAAACGCTGAAGTCTTAACGAAGCTTAACGTATTACAGTATACATGGCTTTAGCGTCGCAACAAATATGCATATTGCTAGATTTCTATGTTTTCCTTGCGCTCATTTCTCTCATTTTTTCGGTTGAACAGTGAATTTTGAGAAAAATAGTGAAAAAGATTCGCAAAAATTGAGACTTCGCAAGCAGCTAACCCCGGCACTCCAGTGCGCAATACAAAACATAGTACTCTATATTTTGTATTGCGCACTGGAGTGCCGGGGCGATTTGCGCCTCCTATCCTTCAACAAGGTATGTTTTGTACTAGCTCACTTAAGAATAGGAGGTTGAATATGACTGCAGTCTACGGTAGGATACTGTATTCATTCTTTCCTTACTGTCATTCATTCTTTCTTTCTATACTTACTTTCATTCTTACTTTACTTTACTTCTTTCTCAAATGACCATATTGTAGCGCAAAATTGAAAGAAATAATAATGTATTCATGATAATCGTACGATGAATACCACCCTCATTTCTGTATGCTTCAAAGTATATTCGATGCCTTTTCTTTTCGTTTGTTTTTGTTTTGTCCCGTGTTTTCCTGTGCATACCCCTGTGATATTTGTTTTCCGTTTTCCGTTGTACATATCTGTGATATGTGGCAGATAGTTGTGCCAGCCTCCCCGCGGCATCTGCTGGTAACGTTCTTACAATAAGAACGGCTGATGGCGCAAATTTAAAACTATTTAATAAAAGGCTTGATATGATATCAGTCACGAAAGCCGTCGCTGTAGTAGTTTCCATGCAGTTTACACACCACCACTGCTAATTATGATGTCATTCGGTTGCATAATTATGACGTCAGTAATAACGGATGATTTCCGTGCGCTGATCTCATTAACAGTCGTGGTTTGTGCTAATCAGTTGAACGGTCGAGAATGAATACGACAGGAAAAGGTAACGGTGTTAAATTAAATCAAGTCGGAGGTTGGTTCGATATAAAGAAACAGCTTGAAAAGCTGGCTGAGATAGGGAGGAGCGGGAGTGTGATCCAGCGGGAGCGCAAGCGCAAACCTGGCATGTACAAGGAGTTGGCGACGGAGGGGAACTGGATTCGTCAACATCACCGGGAGCCCCCCAAGGCTCCCAAGCGACGAAGGTTGGATAGGGCGGACTACGGGGCGGAATACAGGACGGAAAAGAACCCTCCAAAAAAGACGATTAGTAAGGATGATATAATTGTTACTGATTTCAGTGTTTACCCTGGAAAGTGGACCGACGAAGCCTCAAGAATCATTGTGATGGGTGATCTATGAAGTATTATTGCGTGTACGTGTGTGTATGTGTGTGTGTGTGCGCGTTTGTGCGTGTATTTGTGTTTATGTTTGTACAGTGTATGATGCAATCATGAATACTGTATCGCTCATAAAGTATGCGACAGTTGCAAGACTCTATCAATCGAAGAAGGATGCCCAAGATGCGGACCGAAAAGAAAATTCGACTTCAAAACACTTGAAGAATTCTGCAGCTGGCTCTTTGGAGAAGGCGGCCGAGGAAGCGTGTGCTTTGCGCACAATATGAAAGGATATGACGGCCAATTTTTGCTACAATTTCTTCACAAGCAAGGACTCAAACCAGACATCACCATGCGAGGACTGGAAATCCTCTGTCTGAAGGCATGCTCAGTTGAAGTGAAGTGCTCCTACAACTTCATTCAAATGCCGCTGTCTGCCCTCCCAAAAGCCTTTGGGCTAAAAGAGCTGAAAAAAGGATACTTTCCGCACCTGTTCAACACCCCTGAAAATGAGAACTATACCGGACCGCTACCCGACAAGAAATACTACCAGCCAGACTATATGAAGCCCAAGGCAAGAGAAAAGTTCCTGAAATGGTACGACCAGCAGACTGAAGCAGACTACATCTTCAACTTTCAAACCGAATTTCAAGCATACTGCAACTCCGACGTGACAATTCTGCGAGAAGCTCTGATGAAATTTCGCGATGATTTCATAGAGCAAACTGCAGTCGACCCTCTACTCTACCCAGTCACCCTTCCCTCCGCATGCAGCCGCGTCTACCGCCAAAACGACATGCCTGAAGACACGATCGCCATTATCCCTGAAGGTGGATATAGAAAAGGAGAAAAACAGAGCATCATAGCTCTGAAATGGCTACGGTGGATGGCTGAAAAAGAAGACTACAGGATTCAAGACAAGCTGCATGGCGGAGAGAAGAGAATAGATGGCACACCATACAGAGTAGATGGCTATGTGGACAGAAGCAGTCAAAATCTTCGCCCACTAGTTTTTGAATTCCATGGTTGTGCCTGGCACGGCTGCTCAAAATGCTACTCAAATCGAGATACCGTACTACCAAACAGACTGACTGCCTTTGAGGCATATGAAAAAACAGTATCTCGACGGATGGAAATCGTGCTGATGGCAGATGTTGAAGAAAAATGGGAATGCGAACTGAAGGACGAGCTGAAAAAAGATCAAAAAATGAAGGAATTTTTCACCAGCTGCGAAATTCAAGATTCACTCAACCCCCGAGACGCCTTCTGCGGTGGGAGAACCAACGCTACAAAGCTCTACCAAAAACCAGCTGAGGGGGAGACAATCAAGTACTTCGATGTCTGCTCTCTCTACCCCTACACCAACAAATACCAGCCTCATCCAGTTGGCGTCCCCAAGATCATCACTGAAGACTTCGAAAAAATCTCCAGCAGCTATCAACCCTAAAAGGATTGATGAAGTGCAAGGTGCTGCCACCAAGAAAACTGCTGCATCCAGTACTTCCATATAAAACTGCTGGAAAACTTCTCTTCCCTCTCTGCAAAAGCTGCTGCAAAGAACAAAATCAAGAAAGCTGCAATCACTCGGAGGAAGAAAAATCATTCTGGGGTACCTGGTGCACAAACGGGATTGACAAGGCACTACAGCTGGGATATGAAGTTCTAAAGATCGTTGAAGTATGGCATTACGAAGAGTGGAGCACCTATAATGGAAAGGATGACAACACCGGACTCTTTACCAAATACGTCAATCGATTTCTGAAGATCAAGGTGGAAGCAAGTGGATGGCCCAGTTGGGTGAACACCAATGAAGACAGAGAAAAATATATCGAAAACTACAAAAAACGAGAAGGAATCACGCTGGATAATAGAAGAGGATAGATTAATTTAATTTCGCGCCAACACAGTGGTCGTTTGAGAAAGAAGTAAAGTAAAGTAAGAATGAAAGTAAGTATAGAAAGAAAGAATGAATACGGTATCCTACCGTAGACCCCAGTCATATTCAACCCCCTATTCTTCAGTGAGCTGGTACAAAACATACCTTGTTGAAGAATAGCAGGCGCAAATCGCCCCGGCACTCCAGTGCGCAATACAAAATATAGGGTGCTATGTTTTGTATTGCGCACTGGAGTGCCGGGATTAGCTGATTTCGCATGATTCTGAAGAAGAAATTGTTGTTGTGGCGGAGACGCCAATGAATGAAGAAAGAGCGAGTGGTAGGGGGAGCAGTGAAAAAGCCCACCAGTCGAGTCGTGCTCGTAAAAAGAAGCATCCGGTATGGGATTTCTTCGCCTACGAAGATGGAGAGTCTCGCTGTCAACTCTGTTCGTATAAAGTGGATGGTGCCTATCCAACGACTCCTACTTATCATCTCGCGACTCGCCATGCAAAGGAGCACGATTGCGTTATGGAAAGAAAAAATGGTGGCAAGAAGAAGGAAAAACAGCAGAAAATGGAATGCATTGACAAATAAGCTGCAGAAATTACCTTCTAGTAGATGCATTTGCAGTCGTCTTGGAAGCAAAATACAAAGCAGTGTCATTCGATCAAGATTAAGCAAATAGCTTTTTTAATTTTGTATTAATTTTAACATTGCGGAAATATTCAGATTTCCCTCACAATGGGCTTTCGACTGGTATTATAGAAACATTAATTTTGGTCCTATCTTTACAGTCATGCAATTGGATTTGAATCTCCCTCCATATCTTGACACGGAAACATTTTCTAATAATTCTGATGCGTTTTTCGGAAATCCCGACCTGAATCACCCTAGCATACAAAGTTTCTTCAAAATCTGAGTCCTTTTTGATCATTGTGCCAAGCGAAGTTCGACGCTTAGATTAGTCTGTCTGAAATGTTCGTTGATCAAACTGCTTCTTCTTTTGTGAACTCGATGACCGATGTAATGATTTCTACGTTCTAAACGCGATATTAACTTTTATTTTTGGTCTCTCGTCGCAACATTACACCATGTCGAAATAAAAAACCGCTGAATCATAGGATACAAATACCAGCAGCAAGTAAGAGCGTAAGAATATCATACAGAGAGCTTAAATTGCAATAACAAGAAACTTGGATAATAACCTCAAGATTCATTCTTTTTTAACATTCTGTAATATTACAGCAACCTTCCCACATGAATAAGTGCAAATTATTCAGAAGAACTGCATATAACGACGTTTACATTGAAGCAACCAAGCAACAACATCTACAGGATCAAGCGGGAACATTTCTTCTCCAAAAAACTGCTCCTAAAGACGGTCGTAATGCCTGAAAGTCGAAGATTAGTATTTAAGCTGTTGTTGTTTGGTCAAGCAAATCTTTCGTGTGTTTCAGTTTGAAAATTATCGCTGATGCTGCGTTTGTCTTGCTAGTCGCTAAAAAACTATCCAAGATAATATTCATAGCAGTCAAGGCAGTCATATGCACGCATCTACACTTTGAGAAATAGCCGATCGACTGGAAGATCGCGAAAATTTCTGCTAGCTAACTTGGCATGCTTTTGTTGTTAAATAGGCGATCATTTACTCATTCAGTATGCAGCAATGCACTCAGGTTTGCGTTGCGGCAGGGCTAATTTATTTTTTGCTCGCAATGATTTGCTCATACTCCCCGAAACCGCTCGGTGAAACCGACAGGTAAGACGTCGCTTTCGGAGGCTCTCCTTTCTACATATCTGGATGTATATTATGTCTGAGTAAAGGGACATTTTTATTAAAAGAAGATATGTAAAAATCAATAAGACAAACTTCTAGCGTACTGAATTTTGTAACGGTCACTGACTGCTGTTATCGATTCTTATACCAATTTTGTTTATATCGTTTGAAAATTAGTGGCTCGCATGCATTCGAATGAAAAGTATCACTCTAGTTACTATTGAACTGTTCTCCATTAAAAATAGACGCGGGGCTTACAAATGCGACTGCTTGCAATCAATGGGCCGGTTTCACATCGCGTACTTTATCCAAAGTCGTACTTAACGCAATGCTAAAGGATAGGCCTTTAGTACGACTTTAGCTAAAGTACGCTATATGAAACCGGTCCTACCTCTCTCAGTTGACTGTTCGGGCGATGAATCGGACTATTCGAGATGTGTATTTTGCAGTATTAAACAAATTAAAGAAATCCTAAAATTCTTCGCCTAAATGTTTGCTCTCGATTTTTGTGTCCATTCAGAATCCGTCACAATGGCCAATCATATTTGCGAAGTCGTGAGGGTTGGAGTGAACGCGTTGTTTTATTACGTTTTCATCTACGACATTTCAGTACTTACTCTTCCACTGTGCAATTCTGGAAAAGGCGGTTTAGCTCCGGTCTGAAAAATATATGCGATTGAAATAAGCGTAACAGTTCGAAACACGCACGGACGGCCGATTCGGATTTAATCGCTGGCCAGTAACGAGTGGAAGGGGTTGTACTGACTGGAGCAGTTTTGACAAAGTGAGCAAGAATAGATGCTTTGGTGACTTCGGGATACAGGTAACTAAACAGCAATGAGTTAGCATTTTGCAAACTTATCGAAAAAAATTTACTGTAAGTCTTGATTTACTTGAAGTGTTTCGACAAGCGACATCTTCTGCAGATCGCCAATTCCCATCGGACTCAGATGAAATGACCGACGTTCCACTGAAAAATTAACTAAGTGAATTCTTTCTTTAGTGTTCTACATCGGAAGAAATTTATTTTCTTTTGGATCTCATTCCTATCTAGACGTTACTTATCGTTCCATCTTAACATCAAATAAAGCCCACTTTTCATAGCTTCTACAAAATTTAACGGAAAGGGAAAGTAACATGATAATACAAGGCCTCTTTTAACGACTAAACTTAAGTTATTAAAGAGCAATTTGAAAAACTAAGCCATAGATTTGAAAATTCATGTGGCAGTAAAAGACAAGCTGCGAAGTCGCAATGCAAATTTTCGTTTTACTATATTCATTCAACTTGCATCTTGCAAGTTAAATAATGCACCAATTTACTCATCCCATGATCAAAATAGCTTTGCGATTTGCTATTTTAAAAATAAACCTCAACAAGATTCGCTTGTTCAGCATATATATTTTAACAAGTGATGCTATTTTGACAACCCACGTGAGTTGAGTACCGAAACAAAAAACGAAGAACCCAAGTTCTTGTTGTTTAAACTTCTTTTTAACTAGATAAAGCGCACATTTGCCGCCTCGTAATATAACATCATATCTCACTGCGGTGTCGCGATAGGCCTCAATATATACAGTAGTCTGAGATATTGCTTTATTGTCAGCCATATAAAACATGATACTTCGCTTAAAAACTGGCTGTTTAGAATTTCTACTTGCGTCAAAACTGTGTGCACACCCTTCATCACATGAAGTTTCAGGTTAAAACGCAATTAAATCATTTTAATTTTTCATAAATTGGTTAATTGCCTCAACGCTTTTGAAATACAGTACTCGTTTGCGCAATATTAACGGACATGGAACTTGAATATGGGCTGAATGCTAATGTTCAATTATGATTTCGGACCTCGTTGCCCGTTTGCGGTAACGGTATCGACAACGCCAGCGATCGATAGCGCCCCCTTCGTTCCTTCGCTGAAGCGAAGAAGAAACGTCGGAAGACGAGACATCACCGTTACTCTTGTCGCATCGTCATAGCTGATGAAGCCGATGAGCCATCCTTAAAACTGATTAAATTTATCAATAAAATATTACTTCAAAAAAGAAACAATAAAATTTGTGCGTTAGCAACATGGACATCTCTGTCCTGAAATGAGCACCTTCACGTACTTATTTCATGAAATCTGCTGTAATCACAAATGCTGTGATTACTGTTGCCAAAGTGCAGTGATTGTTCAACTCTAACGTGCGTGTAACGAATTCCTCGAGCTTCGGTTCTATTACCTAATTTCTCTTCGCTGTATTCGCAACAATAATAATAAAAGTAATAATAGTGATAGTAATAATTTTGTGAGAAGGCGTTTGGTTACTATGAGAGAGTTGCAAGTCGTAAACCCTAAATGCTGACCTCCATAATGTTCAATGTAACTTTTTCTGAGCTGGCCCTTTCTTTATCCGGCAGCACAGCACTAACTACGAGCAATTTTATTTTAGCGACCTGCACATATATTTATTCACGAAGAGAACCAACCAGTCGTTCAGTAGAGACTACTTAGTCTCTTTCAACTTCCCTTCTTCGCCCGCCTCAGTCCAGCCACTTTTTTTACACAAGTGTCAAGATATATATATGCTTGCGGAAGCAAGAGCCAACTTTGCTTACCTCTATTCCAGAATTCAAGTATTTTTTCTTCCTTGATTAACCGCATGATCGAATAAAACCAATCCCAGCACGAAAATTGAACGTTGTTCATGTAATCCTAAAATACACGTTAAAATTAGAACAATATACGAACTAAGTTGATAACAAATTGATAAGATAGGCAAATGCTCGCATTATAATCGAAATTTTAATAACATACTCAAAGACCGTGTTTAACTCTTCAGTGCAATGCATCTCATTAGACATGCCACCCGTCGTATTGTTAAATTAGGTCATATGATACCCATAATGTACGATGGGAGTTGGTTACGATTAGGGTTGCAATAGGAACGAGAGAGAATAAAGCTTAGGGGATAAGGATGTCGAAGGCAGGTAGAAGTCAAAGTTTAACACACTTCATTAGATCACACTGCTTAAATTTGTTTTATTCTTTTTTGAATCATCGTTCCATTCGCAAAACGAATGGAAATAATCCCACACTTGGATAGAATTTTTAACCTGTATCCTAGACTTTGAAATCAAATTTAGTGCATGGGAAGTTTTGAGGGAAGGACGGAGACGAGGAATTTCCTCCACGCTGTTGCCCCTGCAAGACATTACGCTTTAAATAAAGCATATGACTAGAAAGCAAAGTTATGCTTGACTTATCAACTAATTCGTTTTGATGTTTAATTATAAAGAGAGGAGAATATTTGCTGCGAGCGTATAAAGCTGCATTCACTTGCAATTTAATTATATATTGTTCAGTTTCAAACCTTTATGAATCTAGCACGTTCGATAAACGTCCCCTGCCTCATGGGATCGTTATAGGGTGCCGGTCCAAACATTTTCTCAGCTATGTAGTCCGTGTCGAGTTGAGTGAGGCAACGTGTCGCTCCCGTGAACGACTGGAACTGATACTTGATTGCCTCAGCCAGTTGAGGCCACGTCACACTCTGTGGCTCATCTTCGATGTTTCCATGCTATAAAGCCATGCATTGAATATAAAGGAAAATTGCAATATGCTGTAAATAGATTTGATGAAAACGCCAAAGGAAGCTTACATAATCAATGGAGCCAAATGCCCTTTGCCAGAAAATTGTCGCGTACAAATCACAGTCCTGAGAAACGTTCACTCCAACCATAACTGGAAGTGACAATGTCTGCAAATAATGTTCAGTAGAGCTCGAAACTGTGAGCAAAAATGGCAAACTTACCCATAGGTTGACTCGTCCAAAGTTTTTGAGAATAAGTGGATCACTGTAGAAGAAAAGGACATATTTCTGCTCTTTTTTGGATTTTTGACATCCTTTGGAGCTGCAGTCTGCTTGACGCTCCACACTAATTAGCTTCTAAATACACAATACAGCATAAAATAATAAAAATAATTTATGGTACATAGCATACTTAAGTAGTATTGAATTTGCAAACAATGTAATACACTTTAGCTTACACTTTTGCTAAATTTGACAGTCATATGCTGATTGGCGTTCGCCGCAAACTTTCCTTCCGTGTTTTCGATTTTTCCAACTTCTTCTCTAAAAAATAAAGAGATATAAAATCTAATTCAAGTTTTAATATCTTATTCGTCGGACTGGCTAGCTGAAGTCTATTTCTTATAAAAAGCTATTGTCAAATCTGATGTTATCGAGAAGTACGGCGAGCGGTCAGTTTTGACGTAGATGTAACAAATTTTCACGCGCACATTCCGGCTGACTATCATCGGGGCTTCTCCAAATTACAACTTCGACAATTACTAGACCGTCCCAAAAATTATCATGCAGGTAGTAAATCTCAAGCATCCGTTATTCAGTCATATAGGAACTTGTTAGGACTTGTAGCTTCAGGTCTAAAAATTTTACTATCAGCGGTGGTTTTGCATCCAGTTTCCGTTCGACTAGCAATCTTCTGCGTTAACCTCCTCCAACACCCTATGAAAGTAGCAAAGATTTCGTCAAGCGTGGATGCTCTGATATTTGTGGAAGAGCGGAACAATGGCCCGATAGAACTGAATTGAAATATAGAATTCATAGGAGAATCTACGACTGCGATCGACATCAACTATGCTACCATTCAAAGCTTCATCGAGTGCTGCGAAAATATCATACTCTTATGCGCCAAGTTTCAGAACACTCTTAGAGGCTGAAGGGCCTTACACCATATTTTCTCCTGTGATCTGTTTTGCGAGTTCCTCTGTGATGATTTTGAAGTGCACGCTGGGCATGTTTGACTGGAGTTCCATACCCAACTTCTTTGCGCCCAGAAAGCGTATCTCCATTGTATCCATATAGCGCTTTGTTATGAGCACCAGCTCGGGTTGGTTAGTAACCACCAGCACTCTGTAAATATTATTTGCGGCTAAGAGCGCACTCGACGCGATTAATATTGAAAATTGTTCAAAACCTTTACACTATCCCTAATTAACAAAATGTCATAAATTAACTAAGAGAAAGTGATAGTTGTTCGGGAGAAAAACTTTTAATGACAAAACTGATAGAGTCGCTGATAGCAAACAGTCTCGCAACAGTCTCGCTTTAATCATCAGAAGTTCAATGTCTGCAACTGAGCTTGAACCAATATTGAATTGCCTGAATTTTGCCAATTATTGTACGAGAATTCCTATGAAGCACGGGTCTCCCTCACAACAGATATTGTCGAATTACGATTAATTTCCAGTTTTTGAGGTAATCAGTAACTATCATTTTGAAAGGTACCGCGTTCACGAAACTGTTCAGTTTCAAAATTGCAAGCATAATGATTAGCCAAAAAACGAGAAACAGCCTAAAGAAATGAGAAAACAGTCAATCACCGCGCTTGCAATTTGCAATGGCGTAGTTTATGAAATTAGCCCAGTTAGGCCCTTCTGTAGAGACAATAGAGAAAATTAGAATGAGCAATACTTACTGAGGAAGAAGTGCTTGGTAGAGAAGGTTCAATTGCGAATTAATTTCATTCAGTTGAGCGATTGAAGAATTTTGCGCATTCTCTGGCGTGCCCATCGACTGTGTCAACATTATGAGCAGCTCATTTGCGAGTTCTTGCAGCTTAGAGATATAATCAAATAATGTTCCAAATCTAAAGAAAGCTTTCAATTATTTCGTGATTTCTAAAGGGAATAGTTTCAGACTCGTTTTCCCCTTTGGGATCTCTTTCACAAAACTGTAACGAGCTGAGAATTGAAAAATAAAATATCAGTTCTCCATAATCGTTGCCGCATAGTCAAATGTTAAAATCGATCCACTGGTGAAACTGAGACTCATTTTGTCAGTTCACAACATGCTGCAGAATTATGAAACAGTTCCCCGTGAGCAAAAATAAATACGAAATCCGCAAAGGTTCCCGGCCGTCCACCACAAATTTCGGGGCTTTTTTCGTACTCCCTGTCCATTGCATGTTGCATGAGAGTGCATTATAAATCGCAGTCAATCTTTCTGTTCAGAAAAAGGCTCACTCTGAGTCAATCGCAGCTAGCTCGGCGTCTTTCTTGGGAAACGGATAGCCTATTTGACCCCGCACTTGTTTTTCTTTCCAGATTTTCAGACGACTAAGGACATCGTGCCCACTTTGTAGCAGAAGGTCGGTGCATTCGATGACTTTTTGGACGAGTATGGTTTCTTTGGCGAGCAAATTTTCGCAAATTATTGAGTCATTCACTTCCATCACTGGGTCGAGAGGAGCGAAGTTATCGTACACATGATGCGATTCTGCAGAATTTTTCGGTTTCAAAAATGAGATCAATGTAAGGAGAAATTGAGCAATATCGTATGGGACTATCACTTAAAACTGATATGGTAAAACTGTTGCAATTTTTAAAGTCCGATGATTGGTCAATTGTGATCAAAGGGTAAAAATATTTTCCTCTAAAGATACAAGTGACCAGTCGTAGTACTTTATCAATCGTAACTGCAACAGCTCTAAATACAGCTGTTTTGTGAAATATACCTCGATATATTTTATATTTGACAGCATCAGTTTATAGTCGATGGATAAGCCTTTCTGTTTTCTTAATTGTCTCAACCTTAAACAAATGGACTTCCGAAGTTGTCATTCAACAGTATTGTTCATTTAAAGTCAACTGAGCAGCAGCAATTTTTCTGTATTGGTCAGAACGAATATTAATTCTGCATAGTTTTTTTTGAAAATGAAAGGTTTATGGAAAAGCAATATATTAGGACTGCTTTGAGTTGGCGCATGATACTTATTCTGGTCTGACGACTGAGCGTGGGAGATATGATAACTGATCTTTGGTGACGCTAACAAACGTTCCACCATCTATCTCCCATGCGCGTTGCAATACCAGGGCAGCATATAGCGCTGACGTGTAGTAGGACCTTCGACTATACACGGCCTGTTTTCGATACATAACTAACATAGTATTTCAGTAGCAAAAACAAACCGTGGGGTAGCAGCTCGTTTGTTTCGTTGTAATACGCGAGCATGTGATTGTACTCATTCCGCAAATGGACACATTCTTCGAACTGCTGTTCCATTTTTGTTATGTCCATTTCACGCCGCATTCCTAAAACGATTTTAAGTCATAGTACCACTTGAATGAATTACTCGCGAAATGTTAGAATATAAAACTCCGGCACCCTAGCTACCTTCTTCAGTGCCAGTAGTACTTCTAAATGATAGACATGATTGTAGGGGCATAAGCAGCTTTTCCGAGTACTTCTAGGCTTGAATCAATCAAACTTGTATAAAGAACAGAAAAATTTTGCGTCTTTAATTAATGCTCAATTGGAAGTTTAGAGTTATTTGAAAAACCAAATTCGCCATAACCCAGCTTTGTTTTCTGTAAAAGCGAAAAGAACGTAACATATCCTGCGATTTTTGCAAATAATGCGTGATTGCGCACTTTAGGTTTCAATCAAAATGGATGATCACAAATACGTACTACATGTCCCTTATCGTATCGCAAAAATCTTTTTGACATAAATTAAAGCCTATGGACTACTGATTGGGGATTAGAATCGTGGGTCAGTATTTTGGGGCTTCTAATCAGAAATATCAGGTACCACTTACCTTTTGCAGATACTCTAAAAATGAACAACTGCAGCGCAGTTAGCAGTTTATAACACGAACAAACATATACCCAAAATGTTCGAAGAACGGAGCTTATCGCTTCCGTCGCCTGCAATGACAATTGATGATTCACATTTCCCGGTACATATGCCCACGTGTTGTTTATAGTGTATCGTAAAGTAAACATGCGCAGTTTAGTGTCGGTTTGGTTCATCCACGTGATGCTGCGTGCCTTTCGCTATTAGAAGTACTGATTCGACGGTTTATATTGTAGATTTGAAATTAACCAAGGATGGGCATGAAGGTGTGAGTGCATCCCCGCAAACGGATGTTTAATTTCGTCTAGAATATGAAAAAAATATTGACAGTGAAGCGTCCTTTCTCTATCTAGAGGTAAGGAGTGAATAAAGTGAAGAGTATACGCCTGGCGGAAAAACATAGATAGCCCGAGTCGCCAATGCTCGTACATCGCGACGAACACAGTAGTTGAATTCAATTGAACTCCGTTTATTCAACACTGCGCCTACGCAATCATTACGTGTTCACGATGTCCAATAGCGTGAAATAGTATATGCACTGCTACAGCACTACGAGAAGTTTATAATACACATGTTCCTTATGAAATTTCAGATAATTGTTGAAATTGTGTGCATTGAATTATGTTAAACATTGAAGGATGCATTTATAGTATTCGAACAGAAACTTCTTCTACGAAACGCATCCAATCAATGTCATTAATCGATATGCCGTTAGTATTTTTCTCCTCAGTTGAATTGTATCTCAATCACGACATATCTGTGCCTTGGCAATGAGAAGACCCCTAGTTGCATTCGTCCAGAGGACGCAGAGTTCTCCGGCCGTGCGAGCCCTTCCTTGCGCGGCAGCAATTAGCAAGTAATCTAGCCATTTTATCCAAAGTTCACCCTGTAGTTGATAACCACGCACGAGTTAGAGGCATCTGCGCGTATCTGCCGACTTCTGGTGATATTCTTTGACAACTCGTTCACGAGGTGTGCGGACATTGGTCGAGAGACAATAGGCTCTGCGCGCTTAACCGAGACCCGCTTCAGTAGGGTAAACGGCAAAGAATCAATGTTTGCGAAAGTTCCATCGGTTGCGCAATAGTTAATCAGACGCCAACTTTATTCAACTGGTCTGACTTGTAACTCTCTGAGAAATACAGGGCGTTACAAATATTTCCGCCGATTTGACTCTTGAATAACTTTTGATTGCGTGGCCCAATTTGAATAAATCAAACGGCGTTATACTCCCCTAGCTCTGCGGTTTTGTTTTATAACACTTTCAGGCAATTTCGTGTCGGGACCTTTTTTTTGGTTTTTTGGCTGTAGCTTTCTTCAGAGACGGCCAATTGGCCTGAAATTAACATTTTTGAGACCTATGCAATCTGCGGAATCGATTTAAAGCAAAGTTTTGACATTTCGTGCCGGACTAAAACTGATTTTTTTGCCAATTTGCCAGCAACACACAACCAATCACATTTTCAACAAAAATTTATGTGACTTCAAGGAAGGTCATGACGTTTATGACGTCATCACGTCATGGGAGGCTACATGATCATAGCTCTAGAAGATTCTACGGATATCGGCGCCTTTTACGCTGACCTTACTGACATTATGATTTTTACTCCCCAACAAAAGACCCAGGTTGTTGTCTGGTTTGGCAAAAGCCAAAGTCCAACAGATGTTCAGCGGCGGTTTCGAACTCTAAATGGCCGACATGAAAGAGCTCCATGTCGGTCCACGATCAGAGATCAGTTGTTATTTCCGTGAACGCAGTCTATCTGTGTTCATCGAAATAACCCACTGAATTGAATGTTTAAAACGGCTTTAATAAATGAGAAATTAGCAGGGATGGGGTCAACCGCGGGGTGCGGTGAGTCAATTCAATGGGTTATTTTGATGAACACAGATAGACTGCGTTCACGGAAATAACAACTGATTCACAAATGTCAACATCAAACTGAGTTGAGAATAATCCAGACTAATGAGCGTGCGGATAAAAGACGAACAACGCGGATGAAATGCCCAGTTTCCAACCACATTTCTTTCGACACACAAATCGACTGAAGCCATCAGTCATGTCTGTTTGGCCGCTACTCTTGCTACTCTTCCGCGCGGTTCTGCTCCCAACTACCAAGGCCAACTTCCTCGGCGATTTTATTCACAAGAAACACCTTGCATAAGACGTGTTCAGCGTCAGATGTGCCAGAGGAAATAGCTAACTGCCGCTGGTTTGGCACCGGGCCATTTTGCAACGGCGAATGTCAGTCACCATACAGCCACGGCGTCTGCAACCACCAGGGTGGATGTTGGAGTAGAATGAAGGTCTACTGTTGTAAGCCCTAGATCGGCGTACACTTTCGCTCTAGGTATTTTTGTTGAGTAACAATGCTGTTTGCATAAAAAGCACTGCAAGAAAGTAAAATCGTGAAATTTTGTGAGCTGACCACAAGATCTGTTCTATTACTTGATTACTGTCACAAAGGACTGGTGATCATAAATTTGATAAATGTGAAAAAAGCATTCAAAGTGATTGCACATTTCACTTCAATGTGCTACTTGATCTAGCGTTGTCGATTTTTGCTGGACTCTAAGTGGACTTCAAAGTTGTACCAAAACCTGTACAGTGAAACAGAATGTGCAAAGACGGTTATGAGCAGTGAGAATGAATGATCTCTGAAAATTTGATTCTCTTTCTTAGTTGGCCTTACTGTACTGCCTATAACAAGGCAGTTAAACAGAACGCCAGGCGCGCTATACATAACCAGAAGTTATTATAGGGAACGCAGTGGTTTGTGGCACTTGAATACATTCCAAGCAAACTGCACATAAACTTAGTTTTCTGTCGATCAATTGAGTTTTGCATTCAAACAGCGAACTTTGCAAGAAATTGTGCCAATTCGCATTTACACGCGCCGTGACATTTCGCCGCTGATGCTCATCTAACTGTCGGGACCATCTTTCTCTCCAAAGATAGTCTGTCTGTCATGCCCGCGGCATAAATTGAAACCTCAAAAAATGGCTAGACATAAGTCTGCATTAAATTTTACCCAAGAAATAAGGGCTATAACCTATTTTAACTATTATATGTATCATTGTGATTCTTTATGTGAGGAGCGCGAATAATTAATTAAAGGTTCCGGTTCCGGTTCAGGATCGTTAGTACCGGGTACACATATCTATATAGGACAACTTTGGGGTATTATTAGAACAGGAATCAGAACCGAATTTGGATGATTTATCAATAAAAGCACATCATAAAATGTAGCGTGTTGCATGGCAGCTAGTCCTCTGTAGTTATGCAACACAAGTGCGAGAGCGTCCTGTGTCATAAGTCTGTGGGCGGAGTTTTGTATTACCAACGAACTGTCGAAGCTTTCGCGGAAAAAACGAGATGCTTTTGCTCAGTTTCATTATTCTAAGATTCTCCTATGCCAAAAGCTCATTTTGTGCTAAAATTTTCAATAATTGGATTCCACCCTCAGCCTTAAATAAATAGTGCCCATAATGAAATTCAAATCGCGCTTAGTATCGTAGCCTACGAGAATTTGAACAGTTTGCTTGAAATAGACTCAGGTGTCTGGGGCTTTTGCGTGCCTTATATGGATATTGAACATTCTTCTAACATTAAGCTCCATTCTTCTTCTGCGAACATGGATAGTGAGTTACTCAACAGAGCAAAAGCTATCAGTAGAAATACAGGTGGGCCTCAGCCTGCTGTTGATTACTCATATGTAAGAGTACGTCCAGTCCTGATCAAAGTTTACTTAACAGCGGAGCTCCTTTCTTATCAAATACTTGGAATTAGTGTGGTGAGTCAAGCTGCTTCAAATGCCGCTGACACTGCGCACGGACGATGTAGTAAGCAACGCTGTATGGCTTCGGTCGTGTAACTCGTCAACTGCGCATACGCTACCGATTACTTCTCAGTTATTTACTGCAGAATCCGTTTATCTTTGCATCATCGATTACAAATAAGCAAGAGAAGAATCGTCAGACTATGGAGGGCGACAAACAATCAGTTTGTTTTGTTCCTGAAATCAATCCAAATGACTTGGAATTGGACGTAGAAGTGAGTAAAATCCTTTGTTCATGGCATTTAGGTCAATGAAAAGAAAAACCATGCTATTGCTCTCACTAAAACACGCTCATTACTTTTCCATCCATTTTTATTTACAAATACAATATTCAAACTACTTGCTTTGTTCCTTTCGTATGAAGATGATTCATGGACTGTCAAAACCCAGCTGAATGTGATCACATTACAGTTATATTATGATTATGTTCCTTCATAATCAATTTCACTGGACTTGAAGCACGTTTTTTTCAGAAACATAACAATGGTACTACTGAGTTTACGAAAGTCTCTAAAACTTCACGTTCTCATGCTGGAGAAACTGCTTACGGTTTGCATTAGTGAGAATGGTCTTTTTCAATCGATTTTTTAAAAGTTCTGATACCTAATTAGGATCTCCAGAATACTAATAAGAATCGGCATTTCAAATATGGAATGACTTTTCAAAATAATCTAATGATAGCGTAAATTCTTAATTATCGTAGCATTTGTGTACAGCATCAAGTGAACGCGAAACGTATTTCTTAACAAAAACTGAACATACGTTGCACATTAAAGTATTACCGAGTATGCTCAATTCAGTTTGTTTGACTCTTAACGTGACGAAAATTAGTAGAGAACTTAAACTACTATGTTATTAAAATTTCAATGAACACTGACCAAGTGGAATAGCATAGGGTACCCTCAATTTTCATATGGGTATGTGATCTAATTTTATAATATGATATTCTAACAAAAAAGAGATACCTTTAGGCACTCTTTTACTATTTCTACCTAAACTCAGTAAATTTGTATTGTCAACCCGTATCATTAAATGTCTTTGATTTTTCATTTCATCTGTATGCATTTTCATCGAACATCTTGAGATTTCATCCTTTACTCCTATTTCAGCGTTCAGCAGTCGTTGAAAGATATGTACTTGACAAAATTTAAAAAATTTTATCCCTTCTCATTACCTTTTACGTTTGATATTAAAAACACGTGGGTTTCTTGGGCGTTTAAAGAAGAAAATAAAGATTCACAGGCAACAGAAGATCATGTAGAATTGCTTAAGACAGCGTTTGATAAAGCGAAAATGCTGATAATCGAAGGAGATCCGGCAACCGGAAAAACATCTCTTATGCAAAAACTGGCTTATGAATGGGCTAAAGAAAAGCAAGAACTGTTATGCTATGATCTTGTTTTATATGCTGAGTTTCGCGAAGTACGCGAAAAGACTTTTCAAAGCATTGCTGATTTAGTGTTATACTACTCAAAAACTCTCTTAAAGAAAGAAAGCTATGAAATACTTGAAAAACTGATGAATAATGAGCGATTCTGCGAAGAGCACCGTATTTTAATATTATTGGATGGTTATGACGAATCATCATTAGAAAAACAGTGTTCGGAATTGGAGACGTATTTGTTTGATAGCATGATTGAGACTGACAAGGCACTAACATTTAATGTAGTCATAACTACAAGAAAGGGTTATTTATCAAATTTTAGCTGTCGTGAAGGACGATTTGTTTTTGCTGAAGTTCTGGGATTTACAACAAAGCAACAAAAAGAAAAATACATATTCAATCATTTTCAGTCAACTGATATTGATAACCAAGAAAACATTGCAGCAGTTAACCATTTACTGGATAGTAATGAAAATTTTAATAAACTTGCAGAGACACCGTTGTTTCTCAGCTTCATTTGCCTTGTACGTGAAAGAATCACTGATGGCACACTACTTGAATTGTACTGCAATATCATATGGTGGCTTATTGATAGACATCAAAAGAATTACCCTGATCAAAACATTCCTAATCAGTTCGAATTTCAAACTAATTACAGCGGCAAGTTTAAAACCATTCAAGATCACTACCTACACTTTCCTCAGCTTCTTTCCCTTGGCAAAATGGCATTGCACAATTTAAAGAAGAATGTATTTATACCTTCAGATTATGAACAGTTTAATCTGCAACCAGTTATAGAACAGGTTGGGTTGTTGAGAAGAGAAAAGAAATATAACAATTCACTCAAACTTGTATCTTCATTTTTCTTTCCACATAGAACCATACAAGAATTTCTTGCTGCTTGCTACTTCTTTTGTTCAAATGATCCAACAAACGAATGGTTGTTACCTAATTCTGCATGGAATACATCATTATACAGAACGAAGGAATTTGAGAGATTTCTTTTACGAATCGCTTTATCCAACAATATGCCAGTACAGCCAGAGAAATGCAAACTATATTTCGAGAACATCATTGATATTGATCTGAATACAACATTTGATGCATTCAGAACACCAGCTGGCTTCAACAGCAAGCTGCTAAATTGGTTCCTATCACAGTGCACAAACGCGCTTAGATTTATTTTAAGAGGCATTGAGAAAAGTGTAAGACATGTATCATCCATCACACCCAAAATGTCCATTCCACCATTGCTCTCGTTCAGTGACTTGAAGAAGCTTCGGGCATTGGAATTTTGGGATTTCACGTCTGAAGGCAGTTTTCAGCTATCATTCAGAAATTGTCCATCCCTGAAAAAACTGGAATTCTGGAAATGTGAAATGGAAAGCAGTGCACACCTTAGTCTTGCAACATTGCCAGCAATTGACACTGTACATTTCATTCACTGCAAAATTGATTTGGCGACATGGCAGTCAATTACAGATCAAATAAAGAATAGCTCTGTCAAATGTTTGAAGCTGGCATTTGGGGGATATATGAGCGATTTCAAGAAAGAATTCTTAGTCAGCTTGCAGAAATGTGACAATGTTGAGCAAATGGAAATTATGATACATAACTACGAAATTTTTCAGAATGACTTGTTATCCTTCAGTGACTTGATGAAGCTTTGCTCAGTGGAATTTGGAGGATGCACATTCGAAGCCAATTCTCAGCTGTCCATCACTAACTGTCCATCCCTGAAAAATTTGACGTTTTGTAGATGTAAAATAAAAAGCGGCACGAACCTTAATTTCACAACCTCAGTAGCAATCGATACTGTGCGATTTGATGACTGCAAATTTGACGCCGATTCTCAGTTGTCCTTTAAAAATTGTTCATTCCTGAAAAAACTGGAATTCTGGAAATGTGAAATGGAAAGCAGCGCAGATCTATGTTTTGCAACATTGCCAGCAATCGACACTGTGGAATTTGATCAATGTAAAAGTGATTTGGCAACATGGCAATCAGTTACAGATCAAATAAAGAATAGTTCTGTTAACTGTTTGAAGGTGATATTTGGGGAAGGATATCTAAGCAAAGAATCCTTGATCCATTTGCAAAAATACCGCAATGTTGAAAAAGTAGAAATTACACTACACGATTACAAAATTAGTAACAATGACCTGTTATCCTTCAGTGGCTTGATGAAGCTCCACTCACTGATATTCTCATTCTGCACATTCGAAGCCAATTCTCAGCTGTCAATCACAAATTGTTCATCCCTGAAAAATCTGGTATTTTGGAACTGTGAAATGAAAAGCAGCACAAATATATATTTTGCAACATTACCAACAATCGACACTGTGGAATTTCACGAATGCATAACTGATCTGGCAACATGGCAGTCAATTATAGATGAAATTCAAAACAGTTCTATCAGACGTTTGAAGCTGACATTCGGGTATGAGTTCAAAAAGGAATTCTTAATCCACTTGCAAAAATGCGTCAATTTTGAACAAATGGAAATTACCATACAAATTAACAGAAAACTGCAGAATGACTTGTTATCATTCAGTGACTTGGTCAAGCTCCATTCTGTGAAATTTGATAAGTGCTCATTTAAAGCCTGTTATTTGCTGTCCATCACAAATTGTCCATCCCTGAGAAGTGTGATATTCAGTAAATGCAAATTTGAAAGCAGCACAATTGTTGGTATTGCAACATTGCCAGCAATCGACACTGTCGAATTCTATGGATGCAAAATTGATTTAACAGCATGGCAATCAATTACGGCTGAAATACGGAACAGTTCTGTCAAATGTTTAATTCTTTCTGTTGATTTTTTTGCGAAAGAAACCTGTCGCGAATTTTTACATCACCTGCAAAAATGTGAATGCATTCAACGAATTCTTATCAAGGATGCTTTTGATGATGATCCATATTTAAGAGATTCTGTTTTTTACCGTTATGAGGAAGTGACTGCGAATTTAGCCCAAACAGCACAAATACTACCAGGACTCTCGAGCATTACTATTATTTATGAAAATTTATATGGTAGAAGACTGCCTGAATACAAACGACTAAACGAAGGGAGCAAAGAGCGTATTTTGCAAGCTGGTCGAGAACGAAATCCCGGCTTTTTGATTGAATATGTTGAATAAGGTCTATCCTGTGTTGGATGAGCGGACAAAACCAATGAAAGCCAAGATTTTTAGTAATCAGTGCTATTACTCAGCTATCATATTGGGAAAACGCCTATGCAAGTGACACTGATGTGATAGGACACTACTATAAATGTGGAGAAAATTGACTAAACAGAGTGTTACCCCCTGTATAGGGCCTTTATACATCTTGCGTTCCCAGCGCACTGTTTATTATTAGGGTCCTTATATGATCGTTTTTATATGGTCTATATTTTTATATGATTTATATCGTTTATATGGTCGAGACGTAAGATGAATGTGCTACGGCCCAGTCATTATTTAATGGTAAAATTTTTAAATATTGGATAAACATGTAACGAATTCGTGACACAATTTTGTACAACTCAAAAGCGAGATATTTGGATGTAAGATAATAACCATGCATCATTCTTTAACTTTTGCGATGTACTGTTTGCTGTTCTACGATTAAGACATGTGCAATGGTGTTCCTGTGACAGTTTAATAGATACAGTTCCTTTACTTTGAGTTTCGTCCCGATAAAAGATAGCGACACAAGTAAGCGAATAGCCGAATTGGCCATTTTTTGGCGCTCAGCCAATGAACAAACGCGCCACACAGTTTAAAGAAAAGAGGAGCAATGCATCGCCGACCCAATCAACATGAAGACCAAAAAAACCATTTCTTATATACATCATTCTCAAATTCAGCTCATTTGCTTCTACATCAAACATTCATATAAGCATATGAAAAATCGATCAAAGGAGGAATTATTTCGGAGTGCGCGAAGTGATCGTCGACTTGCGCTTGGCCAGTCTGGCGTTACGTTGCTGCAGTCGGACGGCCAAAGGTCGGGTGAACTCTTCGCGGTCCAAGCTCATCACCGAGGCGACCGACTGCGGCAGCACGCTGATGTCGCTGAAACCATAACGGATCAGTAACAATTTTATATCATATCAAATATCGTTTATTTAAACCATTTTCACTTCAAATTGGACACTTTACAGACCAAATAGGACATTTTACAAAATAAAACTGGACACTTTCAGAATCATTTCAGACATTTTATTATATTTATTTATAAAAAGTGTCCCATTCCAAGTGAAAATGGTATAGATCAGAAATATTATATTCGCGACTTTTCTAATAACAAGTCAATGTTTTGCATCGAATTAGGCATACTGTCTCAAAGTCCAGGGGGCATTTTTCTGTCAATTGGTGCAGGCCCAAATGACGAAGCGACTATTTCCCCTCCTGAAATAGTATTCGAAACGAAAACTTACTCATCCTGCTCGGCTGGGCTGCTGAACATGCCGTTGATTTCTTCATTGTTAACGCCACTACACCCCGGAGTTCCTCGCACACTAAAAATATAAAGAAATATAATTGCCGACAGCGGCACAGTCATTCGGCCGGTTCCATAATAGTTACCTAAGCTGTCCTTAAGTTATGCATTACTTAAGTCCGTTATGAAGAACAGTACTGAGTATCGCTATGAATTACTTCACTTTAAGAAACGATTATGGAACCGACCCATTGAACAAGCAATAAATCCACGGGTATATTATAGCACTCATTTTCTGTCCCAGATATTTTGTGTATTTACATTTCAAGAAATTCTGTGAGTTTACATTCCAGGAATTTTGTGGATATAAATTTCAGGAACGCATCACGCGGTGGATAAGAATCAGCCAATGGCTGTGATGTAAAGTATAAACAAACAGATGGAAAGGAGTATACCTCGGAGAGTTCTTGGCGAGTTTGGGAGCCGGACTCAATCCGCCCAACGACGACGATGATTGGTTGGCAAACGGCGAGGAAGATGAGGCGCTGAAACTTCACAATTGTCACAAACGATCCTTCAGTGGGTCAGTATTATATGCATCGTATTAATCACCCGATAGCCAAATGAACAAGAAGACAAATTCCTATCGTTTGTCCCGCTAAGTCGTAGGAACCGCTTTTTGCTGGTGGGCATGAGCCCGCCCTCTGAATGCGACAATGAATAATCCGATCGGCCGTCGCATGCCTGACACCGGGATGTTGGCAATGTGGAAACTACCGCAGCAAATCTGCTACCAATTCCCAACCCGTGGAGGGATGAGCACCTTGAACAAGAAGACAAATGAAGTATCAAATTCTACCTTGAATGACCTGCGGCTTCCAAATTGCTGACGCTCTTCGCTTTCGCAAGGGACGATTGCGACAGAGCGCTGACGGCGTACCCAAGAATGCTCTGTAGCTTTTGAATGCATTCCTGCTGGGTGGTGTTGACGCGGTTGATGACCTCCTCGGCGTTGATGTACAAGTTGGACGCGCCTTCCTTCACCTTCTCCAGGTAATTGTCCGAGCAGATATCTTGCTCTTCCATCTCTTTTATCCACGCGTCTAAGCGGTCTCGGCACGCCTCGGTCAAGCTCTGAAGATCGATGATTAAAATATGTATAAACATACCATTCACATTTTATTAAGGATTCTTCCCTAATCAAAGAGTCCCTTTTCTAAGTCGAATCAATAAGGAAAATGTCTTCTTTGAATTGGATACTGTCCTTATTAAGTGTAAATGGTATATATAAATTAATATTACACCTTAAAGTTTTAACAGTATGAAGAAAAGTTAAATATATTGATAGTATGAAATATTTTGAATAGTTAAACTAAAAATCAACTTGAGATCTTCCTAAAGAAGATTTATCGCAAGTTTACATGCATCTAACTCTTTCCTCCCTCACAGGGCGTCGATTTCGGTTTCCATATCAACTGAATCTGCGATTACATTATTCAAATCTAAACGTTTATCCAGCAAAAATTCTGACAAAAAAGTGCTCAATGAAGAAAATATGCGATATGCTAGTTATTTGCGAATAGCGATTGCTCAACAGAAAATCTATGAAGTAATGCTAAAAAGGGAGAAAAGCTTACGTCATGCAGCGAGTTGAGCAGGTCGACGATTTGCATATTGCCTTCGTAGGCTTGAGACAACAACAAAGTGGACGACTCGCGACACTGGCGAGTATGCTCGATGGCGGCGTTGCGCCGTTCTACCATATGGGTCGCGATCTTCAACAGCTGATGACCGTTGTGATGCTCCACACCGCAGTCGGAACACATGCTGTTCTAAACGAGTTCTTTGTCATTGGGTCGGTTTCATATCGCGTTTTTGTTTGTTTTGTTTCAGTTTGCTGTTTTGTTTGTTTGTTTCAGTCGGAGCACATGCTGTTCTAAAGAAATAAGTTTGCTGTTAATCATACCATTTACACTTTAATTAGCACACTTCCCATTCAAACAGAACGTTACCCTAATTACAAGGTGCGGCAAAAACACGTGCGGTTTTATAAGTTAAAATAGGCTTAAAAACCGCACGTAATTTTGCCGCACTCTGTAAAAAGATTATTTTAACAATTACTCAACATGGGATATGTCCAGCTTGATTTTGAAAGTGTCTGTATTAAAGTAAAAATGAGATATCAGAGCGAAAATATGGCGGTAAATCTGACTAACCGTCTCCATGCCAGAAAATTTGCTGCAGGATGCGCAATGCCAAAGCTTTTCAGCCGCGACCTTGCTCTGGCAGGTCTGGCACTGCTTCTGCTTGCTGGCGCAGGCCGTTCCAATCGCTTGGAAGCGATTGACCAGATCTTAAAAGAGAAAAAAGGCAATACTCAATTTGAAAACGTCAGGGACTTGCCTGCGAGCTTGTAATTAGTTGGAAGACCGTTCGGCGGAACCGCCGTTGGCTGTCGGCATTCAGGGCAGCTGATCATCGTATGTGCATGCGAGTTGCGACTCAGTCCACCTGAAAACACAAATATATTAATTTAGCTTTCAATCAGACAGTTTCTGAACAAATATGACAGTTTTCAATTCAAGTCGGACACTTTACTAATCAAATTGGAGACGAAGTTGAATATTTTGAAAGTAAAATCTCTGATTTGGTTCAGGAATGATGTGATTTTTTCCCTAATTTTCTCATTGCGGTAACCCAAAAAGAATTATATATTGGTCTAACCACAAAAAATATTAGCTGCGATTTTCAAGGCATCGAATGCTTTTGCTCTAATAAATGAGCCTTAGCAAAAGGCGGAAACCAAACGGTATGATGCTCAAAATCGAACTTTCATTGACGAAGAGAAAATTAATAGCATTGAAAAATGGTTTTTTACCGTCAGTGAGTAATTAGACGAACTTAACATGAATGGAAATGTGAGACAAAGCCAGATACTAATAGTTCAAATAATAACGTTCAAACTCCTTCTATAATGACTAATCCAATATAATGATTGCAATTTGCGAGAATAATGGCTTACCACCGAGACCAGTCATCCCCCTCGCTTGCTGGACAAGTTGAGACACACAACTCGCGCATAAAGTATGCCCGCAGAGCAGCTGCTTCGGGTCGCGAAACAGTTCGGCGCACACCGAACATTCCATTGTGTCCGAAAGAGACGTATCCATTCCCGAAAAGCTGCCCGACATGGCTTCTTCCTCGGCGATGTCTAGAAAGATGTTTGATGCTCGAAAATTAGAATAACTTGCACGCCTAATTTGTACTAGTAATTGCTATTTCGTTCTCTATGCAAATCAAGCACAATAGGCAGCAAACTATTGATGCACAGGGCCCAATCCCAATTAAACTTCGAGCAAGGCAAGCTGACAATGTAAGTTGCTTTGTCAGATTTCTTCAGATATTATGAGATTTTAGCTAAACTAACATGATATCGACAAAAAAGCAGTTATCATATGCTTTCTTAGCTTATTATTCCTCATATACTGCTTCAAGCTTTCTAATTGGCGAGACCCCAACATGAAATTTCATGTGTTTCAGATCTCATTTTTGTGGCAGTTAACAGAACTGTCGCAGCCTGTGCTATGTGATACTTGAATGACAGCATTTTTAGAATGTTCCAGGATATCTAGATAATTTCGCACCGCGCTTTGACTTCTAGAGTGTTCATAAAGACCCCTATACAAGTGCACTTATACAGTGACAAAAATTCTAATCAATCTAATCTATGAGATATTATTATTTATTGTTCTTCTAATAATCTTATACCGTCACAGATCACTGTGCATACATATGCCAAGCCAGATCCTCTCACAATCACTGAGCGAAATAAGAAAATGGATGAACCAGTTGGGGCGACGGCGCGCGGGCGACTCGAGTTGGAATTCTGAAACCAAACGAAAAATAATGTAAACCGACTTACGGTAGTAAAGTCATATCGTCCCGAGACCCAAGTATGGAAAACATGATCGAATACTAATAGCATTTGGTGTACCTTCTTCAGTTTATTATTGGTCTTTCTCATAATATCCTTCTCTGTCTAAACTGGGAACAACACAAATAACTGCCCAATTTTTCTGTGTTACTGTGTTCCCTGAAACCAAAAAACAATAATACGGCAAGTGCCAAATTCGAAATAATCAAGTTAAATTTTTTAAAGTTTACTGCTCCCTCATAAGTACTGTGTGTACATTGCCAATCACTAAGTTGTTTTTGTATTTTTAAGAAAGGATACTCTTCGAAAAGCTTTCCCGCTGCCCTTATTTTTGACTGTGCGTCTGTTTCATATCAGAGCATTACAACGATTATTCTTGAATTACAATAAAGAAAATATCATCTTAAACAATGTAGAGGCCGTGTATTGAACGAACTTCGGGGACAGTAACATAGAAGGAAACTCCCTTTTCCAGTTACAGTCCTAGCAGCTTAATGATGATTCACTCTTCTCAACACTGCCTATTTCGTGTCACCGTGTCACTGCTAATGGTATTGAATCACTATCAAGCAATGCCGAATACGCCCACGACTTTCATCAAAGTAAAGCGAATGGCCTTGTTGAGCGTCGGCGGTGGCGTTGCTCAACGGAGAGTGCCGAGCAAACATACGCATGAGCTAGCAGCATTGCGTGCCGTGCCTATCTTTGCGTCGTCCCGTGCGTGGCTGACTCGTCTGGCGTACTAACGCTCTATACACAAACCGCTTCGACTTACGTTGCGTAGTCTCACGATTAAGCTATCCTAGTGAAATTCGTCCAGCTATGGCGCGCGAAGTGTGGACCGCTGGGATGATCATTTTCTTTGCTATTGCGTGTCTGCTTATTGTGACCTGCTTCGTTACCGCCGCATGCTTCGTCCGCATCGACCGGAGGCGATCAAGGATGCTTAAAAGTAAGTCTCGGTGATCTGGTAGTAGTCTGAAGCGCCGCACACCAGCCTCAAGGCCGCGGGTTCAGTTCTTGGCCAAGGGCGAACTCTCACCCAACCAAACTGGTCATCCCTCCGTGGAATCTCTCGAGGAATTGGTAGCAGCATCACTAGGGAGTGTAATCGTCCCAATCCAGCCTGGGCAGCTATGGAAATAAATGCTCAACCATCCGCACAGGCTACAGCTGTACGCCCCTCATTCGTAAAGATTGATCCGAGGGGAACTTTTACCGTTACCTCGGTGATCTGAACAATCTGAAACTGTGGATTTTAAGTCTGATATCATTTGCTATTTCAGCGCAATATCCACCGCCTGCGAAGCTTTAACCCCTTTAAACTGCCCTACTTTTCTACATTTGCCATTGAGCGCACTGTTGCCTTGTGAGTGAATAGCAGCTACTGCCAACAATCACAACGAAGCGTGCCAGTGGTTATTTGTTATGATCATTTTTGTGATTCAATTCGTCATAAAAGCGTGCCGTTTTCCATTAAACCTTTCGATGTGCTAAATGGAATCGTACACCAGTACATAATACTGCATTGAGAGTTTATAGAACGAAGAATATTCATGAAATCTAAAAGAATATAGCTTATCTGCGTAATGCATCATGCGTGAGACCCAGTCAAAAGCTTAATCTTGAATTGTTTGATGTAGAGATGAAAGTTGAGAATTAGTTGTACTTTTGTGAGTTTTACTGTAAGAACCGAAGTGACTATTCACAGGGTAAAAAGAGCTACTGACATTAGTGCCAGCAATATTCTCTCTAAGAAGGAGAAGAACGCTCAGATGCCGTTTCTGTCCAGAATTATTCCTCGTTATTTTCCTTGCCAAATTCTTCGGCTTCTCACTCATCACTTTCTAATTCTTATTAACGATAAGTGAACCGCTGCGCGTTTACCTACTTTCATTTTCTGCGATTTTTAAAATCAAATTCTAGGACATTCAGGCTTTGAGCCTCTAAAGATTGTGACTGATAATACAATTTACATTGCATTTTCTTCTCGATCGAAATTGATATCAAGTGGAGAACTCGACCGTTCGGCAGTGGCGTTCTTCCGCGACATCGGTCATCTCTCAATATTGTAGAGTATATTTCTGGTGCAATATTTTGGGTCGTGTTTACTAGACACAATACTGATTTTCATTTAAAGATGACGTCACTTGTGCATATATTTAAAAAACTATTGTAATCAAAACTATAAACTATAAGAGTGGAAGGGGTGGTGATCGATGAACTGTGACGTGTGCGTATAGATTTGTTCTCACGACCGAGTAATTGTCTCATTGTTATGCTCCTAAAATTTTAATCACAACAGCTCTGATGAAAAGAGTTTGTAAAATTGCTGCGTCAATACACTCTTTCATCTCTCTTCGTTCATCATGAGAGAAACTGCAATCTTCACACGAATACATATTTCCCACTCTCAGCTATCGAGACCACCTGTAATTCACAATGATTCTGCATTTATCAGCCGAGCTGTGGTTTTTTGGCAAAGCTAAGCTCAGAATGCT
>NIUQ01001487.1:0-29922 GCA_002796945.1 Plectus sambesii
AGCGACTTGTTTGACGCCGGAAATTCATCATCGACAAATAGCGAGCCCGCTTTCTCGCACTGCTGCTTCAACTTCCGATAGTTCTGCTGCGATGCCATATGGTCAAATCTCGCTGTCACTCGAGCTATTAACGGCGTTCATTAGGCCCACAGGAACAATAATAACACTAACCGAACTGCGCGCGAATTGTTGTAGTGGGCCGCTATTAACGCAACAGTTTGGTCGCAAAAGTGAGAATAACTGACAGCGACTGGCAGACGTCGGCAAAGATGCAGACGACTATTATTTCTGGCAGTGAACGAGTCAGACACAATTGATCGACTATGTCTCAGAGGAGTGAAGATGAAGAGACGCATGGTTGAACTGGAATCGCAACACAGTGACAGCGGCGCAACGCATTATACCCGGTTACATCAGCAGCGACGACTGCATCATGTGGGTGCACACGCTCTCTGTCGGTCCCATCCTCACGCACGCATATTTTAGGATAGAAAGAGTGAAGTTCGAAGTGCTGTAATAATTGATCATAGAGCTTCCAGCAAGATGAGGCACTAGCGCATTTGGTCCGAGTCACTCAAGACTGGCTGAGTCTCGAAATCCTCGACTATTGAAACAACAAAAAAAGGACCACTATTGAGTTCAGTTCTCGATGCGATGGACTCTTGCGATTTGAATAATTTGAAGAAGGAAGTGAATAGAGACTTAACACGAAAAGTATGTATAGTCGGCCTGTATATCTGGGATTATCGATAGGCCATACTTTGTGTCCTACCCCACCCCCAAATTGAAGAATATGACAAATTAAGCGGTCGTTGCCTTAACGCGTAACATTGTTGCTATCAATGTAAACATTTGACTTTATTTTAATCTATTCCATTTCTCAATTATATGATATCGATAAAAAACATCCGGTGACATAAGGCACAACGCGACAACACCTGACACCTGTATGGCGAAATAAAATTAGGAAACAATGCATTTATTGAGCAAAAGGTGAATATTCTCGCGCAACTACGGAACCATCATCTACTTCCGAAATAAATGTCAATCTTGGAAGAATAGCGACAATATGTGGAGCAATTCGTAAGCAGCATTTCAATAGCTAATCAATAATTCTGTCCTTAGAATTTACCAATTATTATGTAAATAGCAATTTAGTGAATGTTAAGCATAGAATTATTAACTAGCAATATCTGCCATAGCCACTTCAATAAGGACACTTTCCAAATCAAACAGAACGCTTTTTAATTCAAAAAGAATAATTTTTCATATTGTTTTGACTTGAAAAATGTCCTGTTTGATATAAAAAGTTTACTTATTAAAGTGGGGATGGTATATAAGTGACTGTTTGTTGGTTTATTTGCCGGTATAGTACTGTGTCGGGACGAATGGCATTTTGGCGACTTTGACGCTGATGCGTTTGCCACCAAAATCGACAAGCAACTCTCTGCCCACGGCCGAGTGCGACTTGTCGACGTAGCCCATGGCAATGTTCTTCTTCAGACAAGGCGATGGACAGCCCGATGTCACGAAGCCGACAGACGCGCTGTCCATCGGGTCGACCAGCGGCAAATGCCCTGAAAATCAGGACTTATTTGAATGTACGCTGCTCTATGTAATAAACCGTCTTTTACTGTAATTTATGACTTTTATATTAAATTTCATCACCTTTTGCATTGAATTCTGTCATCTTTGCATTTAGTTCGAATGCATGTTAGACAACATTGAATGCAATGTCGCGAATTAAAGGGCAAGACGGTTTAAGATTACACTGCCTTTAATGAAACCCAAATTGTCTATATAAAAAAGTACAGAAAATCATTGCCATCGAACCCAAAAGCATTATATATCTCGTAAAATGAAGCTTAACACCGAGAATTTTTTACAAACAGACGTGCGGGCATCGACTTAGAGCTGCCGAAATATAAAAAAAAGCTGTCAAATGCAAAAAGCCTGAACAAGTTTAGCGCCTGAATCAGGGTATAATAGCCTGAATAAGCGTATAAAAGACTGAATAAGGGCATACCTCGCGGTGCCCGGCCGCCTTCAGCGATCAGACCAACTCGCTTCTTCGGCCAGTTCTTCTTCTCCAGTTGACCGACGATAATGTCCGCGCCCGGGAACCCTTTGGTCTGGCGTCTCTTTTTTGCTGAACAAAAGTACACCTTTCTTTAAAAATTGTTACTAGTGAAATTAAAAGAGCACTATTGACATATATTCCTATAGATATGAAGATGAATATGCAAATGAAGTATGTTTTAATATTCTTTATTACGTATTATATAATATTTATTAATTTAACAGTACGGCCTGATAGGACAAACGCAATTATGAGGAAGTTTATAAACTTCGCTACTTCAAAATTATTCATAGTTTTTATACACAAATGATAAGAAATAAAGCAAACGGATAAAATTTGATTTTTGGATCAACTTACTGAAAATATTGACTATAATGCATGTTTTTAACAAATTTTCAACATGTATCGCATATTTAACAAGACAAAATTTAACAGATTCCACTGATTCAACAAAATTCAAATCGACTAACCGACAACAAAGGCCAATCCCGCTTCAATAGGCGTCGTCTGCTCATCAATGTCGTTGCCATAGAGACAGAGACCGGCTTCCAGACGAAGCGCGTCACGGGCACCAAGTCCGGCCATTTTCGCCTTCGCCGCGCTCGATGTCAGCAACTTTTCGACAAATTCGGCTGCCTTCTCGGGGGGCATTGAAATCTGAAAATGGAGTCTGTGATGTCGGTGCAGTACCGGATAAAATTAATGTACAGTCGAAACCGGATAAGTACAACTCGACCAGGCACGAAAAAATGGTTGCACTAATCCGTTTTTGCACTTATGCGCTTTAGACCATGTACAAAACATAGGACAAAAATAATTCGGGCATAGACAGGCATCAAAAACAGTTGCACTTATCCAGTTTTTGCACTTAAGCGGGTTGCACTTATCCGGTTTCGACTGTACCTTGTTCGTGGGGCTAAGCGAGAGGAACAAAGACTAGAGAGAGCTATGGAAGACTCTAATTTAACAGGAAATAGTCCTTAAAACGACAAATGCGCCAGAACAGTTTTTCCTAAAGGACAATGAGAAGTTAATCCCTTTGGTGATTTCATGGTAAAACTATAACCATACAGTAAGAAAAACAAGTTCCATACCTCAACACCATCTTCGCCCGTGTAACCGCATCGGGTGACTCGACAGTCGGGTATACCGAATACCGTACCAATAGCGCTGTGCATAAAAAGTAGCTTGCTGAAGTCGATATCCGTCTGCGGTTGTAGCAGTTTAACCATTTCCGGACCTTAAATAACATCTGCTCTTAACGAATGTATCGTATAGTTTTCGATGAAAGAAGAAGTTTACTTTGAAAACGAAGGATTAGATATATTGAGAGTTAAATGCAGTATTCGTCGAATATGCACAGTATTAATACCAGCTATACTGATTTTTCCCATCTTTGTTCCTGCTCGACACGTTTTAATGCATGAAAATTTTACACAAAAAAGTCCTGTGTAAAGAATAGAGAGCCATACTCAAAATTTATTTAAAAAACACCATTTTACTGAAACTTTTCATGCATGGTGATATGAAAGAATACCCTGATTAACTTACCTTGTACAGCGATGAGCGCTCTTCCATGCAACGGAGTTACAGTCACATCACGCCCATCTTTGCGCCATTGTTCCGCATTTGTCTAAAACATTCCAAAATTCCATTACTTAAAAAACAGAATTCAACATGCATCTTAAAAATGTGTGACTAATTTATAATATCTTACGTGTTTAGCTTTAAAACACACGTAAAAGATACGCTTATTGACTATATCGTGTATTATTACAAAATCAACGTTATCGTTCGCGCGCGTTAATGAGTTTAAATCATAAAGCCATTTAAATATAAATAAGTCTTAATGCAAAAGGAGGAAAGAGAGGTGGCAACTGAAGCGAGAAGTACCTGCATATAAGGCAGATCTTTGTCGATACAACCGGCGTTGGTCACAACATAAAGATGATCGCCAGAAGTCTTGGTCGTGATCAGGTCGTCCCTGATTCCGCCCTTATCATTCGTGAACACCGACAGAGTGCCTTGATCGTTCGACAGACCTTCGATGTCAGCCGGTATCAGCGACTCCATAAAAGCGATTCTAAAACAAAGACCCATAGTTGTTTGTTGTTAATACGCTTTCTATTAAGATTGTGTTTAGTAAGTGCTGCTGGCTTAATTTATAATGTTAATCAAAATTATACGGGAATGCTATGGCTGACAAAACGGAAAAAATACTATATTTGCGATCTGAAAAGAACTGAAAGCAAACAACTATTTGCCAAGCAAATCTTTGGACATCATGGTGAGGAAAATGAGAGCTGCAAGTCAACTTTAAAATAACCAGGCAATGCCCAGCAGTAATTTCTAGTTATATTGTAACCTTTAATTTGTCAAAGCACTTGATAATTTGTTAAAAAGGCGAGTAGTAATTATAAATATTTTCAATTAGAGGTTATTCAAACCATGTTTTCAATTCATAATTTGTCGAATAATAAAAAGAATCAAATCAAAGTCAAATGAGAATAGGGAAACACAAGGATGACCTTGCTGTAACGCCTACAAAACAAGAAGAAAGAAATATTAACCTGTCGCGGCCGAAAATCTTGGACTGAAGCATGTGAGAGACGTCGAAAATACTGACGTGCTTTCGGGTGTGGATGGTCGAGTCGGCAATGGATAGATCGGAATACTGCACGGGCATTTCCCATCCGGCAAAATCGACCATCTTTCCACCCTTTGACTTGTGGAAGTCGAACAGACATGTCCGACTGGCGAATCGGCACTGCTGCGCACTCACCCTATGCACAGCCGCTGAGCAGGTCTTCAGCAAAAGAGCCATGATGCGCTGTCAGATTTTATTCCTTTTGCTGCAATAACATTCTATATTACGATATATTCTTGATTCTTGACTGTTATAATTATTAAGCTGTCCAAAAATCTTTCAAAAACTTCCAAAACTCTTATAAAGAAGAGAATACGTATTTTTGAAGACTTTTCGGGCAACCCATAATAAAAACTGCAACAAAAACTGCTATATCGAGAAGAAAGGTGTTTGGTCAGTTGTGACATGCGTCAAACAATCTTTTCTGCGCAAATTACAACTGAACAATGGCAGTGCTTTCCAAAAGTGCAATAGCATCAGCTGTAGTTACAACAGTCCTATGATCTAGGGCCTAGCGGTTAAAGAGTAAAAGAGAGCGCGCGCGTTGACTACACGCGGTGCTGAATGCAGCATTTACGTCTGTTTACACACGGAAAGTTCCCATAATCACTTTAGCACAGCCCGGTCAATATACTGCGCGACCTTGCGCGCTTCTGCTGCTCAGAAAGCAACCATTTCATTCATAACTTTGCATTATTTTCACGATTTGTAACTATTTTTTACTCAATATTGCATAGGCGAGTAAAGCTATCTTTCAACCAGCAACAACGCGAATCATTATGAACCATATGCATTCTTTAAACAGCAACCAACTGGCGCGCAGAGCATATTCACATGAAGTAACGAGAAATACAGGTCAACAGTGCATGAATATCAGATCATTGGCAATTTCAAATTAACCGGCAATTTTAGGATTAATAATCACATTGTACACGATAAGTGACACATTCGTTGAGGCGTGGAACGTCGAAGATTCTAGATTGGCAGCCAAAGTTAAACTAAAGCGAAATACGTTTATACCAGATCTGTTTATAACAGTAAATTGGTCGATCCCCGGAATGCCAGGATAAACTAATTTCACCGTAACTTTTTTACTCAGCATTCCAAAGCTTTAAAGTTTTGCAGTAAGTTCGAGGCCAAGCGACTCAAGTAAAGGAGCTCAAATGGAACCATCTTTGAGAGCGGCGGCGACGGCAGAAACTGAGCCGCGTTTGGTGGCTTCGGCGACGAGGACACGGAAGTCTCTTTTCGTCGTCTTGGCGAGCTCCACAAGCGCTGTTAGCGACGCGTAGAAGGACTGCACTTGATCGACTGGCAGAAGTTTATGTTCGAATACCTGAAAACCGCGAGGTATATCGTCGCAATTTCTTAGTTAATAAAAAGGAAATGGGAAAACAATTAAGACGTGCCCTATAATTGCTTAAAACGCGCCCTATTTATGACCTTAACATACTGAAAACATCAAAAACATAGGGCGCGTTTGAAGACCATGTAAACATAGTGCGCGGTTTTAGTTTTTTCCAAGGAAATGCAATGTTTGTTCCGTAGCGATAAAGGTTAATAATGTGAACGCCGCAACAAACGTACTCCATTTAGAATTGGATAGTAAGAGTGCTATGGTGTTCCCTGCGGCTCTCTGTTACTAACACATTTCTACTATGAAGTGATTTCAAATTAAGCGCATACCGCGTCGTAGACGGCGGCATCGAAGGCGGGCAGTTTCGTCTCGGCGCCCGTTGATGACAGCGACATAATGCCCTCAAATAATCCGCTTCTGGTGGCTGGACTTATCACGTGATTGCTGCTTGTATCGACCGCCAAGGAGTCGCCGCCGCTTGATGACGCTAAATACCCTTAATTCAGGTTGCGTATCAAAGTATAAAAATACAATAGTACTACATTTGAAGTGGAAAGCTGAAGTCATAGTCAAGTTCGTTTGTACCGGTTTCGGCAACGCCAGTACAGAACTTTCAGCCTCTTACCTTTTATACATAGCGAGTTTTGCCTTTAACGGTATATCGCATCTATCGATCAAAAATGTGCCGATCCCCCATTTATCGGTATAAACGAATTTCACTCTATATGTAAAATAGCACAGGGACAGACCAATGATTCGATACTATGATGAGATTTTTTTATCTCTCCTTTTATTCTTCATAATCGGTAATGGGAGGAAGAAAATACGAAAAAAGCGTTTAAATAGCAGCAAGCAGAAGCAGCAAAGAGGGAAACCGACAAGGAGCATCGACCGACATCGCCTCGTTCAGCGCTACACTAGCTGGAGAAACGAGCTGAAATGTGCAAAATCAGGAGTAACAAAAATATCAGGTATAAATCGACTAAGCACAGTGATGGATAGTGACGCTTACATTCCATATGCAATTAGTGAGCGTACAACGACGAAACATTTTCACTCTAATCCGATGTTCCTTCGGAATTGTTGAGAGAAATATCGTGCCGAAAGCTTAGATATCGGTTAGTGTTCGATTTAAGCTTAGGTGATGTATTACAGTATAAGTTAAATTTCGCGTCGTGACAAATTATCATGGCAAAGGATGACAAATCGTCGTTATACCTCAATGAGCGTGATCAGAGAAGCGACTGACATTGGAGCAGAAGCAAAAAATTATTACAAACATGCAAGTCAACATCACTGTCAGTGCGAAAAGCTTTTTCGTCACTCTCTTTTAACCATTCCCACTATGAAAAGGACACTTAAGCATTCAAGAAAGATATTTTTCATATTAATTTACTTGAAAAACGTCCTCTTTGAATCCTAAAGTGTCCTTATAAAAGTACAAACGGCATACATTCTCCCTGATTCAAGACATTCACAACAGCCAAGCCCATCTGAGATTGCAAAGAAGTACCATCCAAAATCGCATACCCGCTGTTCCTGTGAATTTTTTGGCGTAATGAACTCATCAGGACTGACACGGTCCGCCGATTCATCGCCTAGTATGACGGGAGTCGAAGTAGCGACCGGTGGCGTCTGAGCGTCAGTCCGCTGCTTCTTTTTCGGTGGAGTCGCCATCAAATACTCCTTATCGTTGTCAGACGAGTGTTTCTCACTGCTGCTCTAATGTTGAGCTGGCGCCTAAGCTCAGACGTTTGATTACAGATACCACAAACTACGGATTTCAGATATCTACGCGAAACCTCTTAGCAACAGCTGTTTTTATCAAGATATAAAACGTCCATTAGCGCACACAGCCCAAGGGAAGGGCTTTACACGATCGTGTAATTGGAAGTTTTTATTAATGGCCAAGCCCAACAGATATAGGGCTACTTTTGGCAAGTAGCCAAAACCAACACAACATATTCAACTCTTCGGGATGCTTCCGAGACATACGTGCGCCTGGTTAGCGCAAGGAGTTGAATACGGTGATATACGGATATGTTAAAAAAATGTCGTACTGGTGTTAGGCGCATGTCTACTTTTATGACATAAACCACAAATAAATTGTAACATCTCTTGCTAAACTGCCTCATCAGAAAAGTAGCAATGAGCACAGATTGCAAACTGTTGAGTGATACAGCAACACGGAATAGTGGAAAAAAGCTTTATTTAGACGGTTGTTAACGGCCGATTTCAGTACACACCAGTGCATAATGAAGAAACGAGTTTTAAGGTTTGGTAACTGCATGAAACATACGGTAGGAATAAAAAGCGCGCGAAATACGAATAAGATACATGCGCTCAGTCGATTATCGAGATCAGAGAGCAACAAAAACGGCAGCCGATGGCAAATGTTCCTCGATCTCTTCACCAGCCCTCGGAGCGCTTCTCGAAGATCTTCAGGAACTTTCCGCGCGAGAGTTGCTTGGCTGAAATTGCATTTATATACGTTTCATGAAACAGTTTTCAGGCACAAGTCATAAATCGTGGTTGAAATATATCCAAACCTACCGCAAACCTTTCCTTGACGAGCGCTAAGTGCATTAAATGATTTTTACATCACATTGTGTTCACTAAATATGCGTTGTCTCATCAACACAGTGGGGGTGTAAAAATCTTTTAATGTACTTAGCGCTCATAAAGGAAAGATTTGCGGTTGGTGGGATTATAAGTTCCGGACGCCGTAAAATACTACCTTCTTCGACTCCGAGAGCGTATGCGTTGTTCTGCAGGTTCTTAATGTGCTCCATTAGTTGATCGGCGTTCAGCTGACCCAACTCTGCAAGTGACTTATTGTTTAACTAAATAACAGCAACAATTCAATATCTGGCTCGCAGGTATTTCCGCACAATCGCGCTTCACACAATTTATGAGATGTTGGTATCTTTAAGCATGCGTCACTTGGGAACTAGGTAATTTAAGCAATAGTCTAGCAGCGAAATACAAAAGAAAAGTACTGTGGCACAATTCTACCGATCATGTACAAACATGTTGCGAACGCAGAAATAAGTGACAAATAACAACTCATATTCCTATTTCTCACGGCTGATTTCATTAACAATGCAATCAAAGACACGAACCATTAACAAGGCGAACATCGTCAGGATCGAGATCGGTGCGGAAACGGTTGATGGGCTTGATTCCCGGGACGACAGACTGAAACTCCTGCGCATCAATAGGAAGCGACGATGAAAAGGGATAAGAACGCTCACCGAATGCTGCCGACTAAAGTCCCACGCGCCGGGCACGCGCTCCGGCCAGAGTTCTGGCGACGCCCGGTCGATCTTCTCCATACACGCCAATGGCGGCTGCTTCTGATCCATTCTTAATACCGTATGCTTCCTGAATAAGGGGTGTAATAAATCAACCCTATTTATGCATAAATATCAATGCTAAGCGATAAACAGATTTTAATCGATGTAAATTCGTCATATCTGAATTTAATTGTAACGCTAGTTTGATGAAAGTGAATGCAAGATTAAAAAATTATCGTTACAGATCCTAAACATTATTCAAATCGTGTCACACACATATACCAGTAGAATGCTGCTAGAAAAAAGAAGGCACATATACTGACCCAATTGAGTCAGTCAGTTCGCAAAGCTCACTGATTTTTCGCTCATTAACACCTGCACAACTCATCAATTGGACGAAAATTCTTTATGCTTAATGAGAGCACCTGAGAAAACAAAAGTAACCATTAGAACTGAATGAAATGATTCAACGAGCAGTATGTACACGAGAGACTTTTTTCGGCAAGTTTGTAAACGAGTGAGCATATCGCTGTCAAAATTTCGAAGCAACTAGTTGTCGCTAACACTTAGCGACCAGTGTTCAACAGCGTAATATCAAATGGCGTTTCTATACAGTGAGCAGAGATCGAGATACAGTACATGAGACAGAGTCAACATTTTTCGATCAGTAACAAGAAATTGAGCCAGATGCTGCAGTTGACAAAGATGAATTAGCTTTACGGTGCTTCAACACCGTATTTCATCAAGAATCATGATTTTTTTCTTGATTTTTATGTGCGTAAATTGATTAAAAAAAGCGCTATCGACTTTTGAAGCGGTTGTCGCATTCAATAAAAAATTTCTTGTTACTGATGGAAAAATATTGACTATTGCTAATACTTAACGACCAGTTTTCAAACAGCGTAATACCGTGCGCTGTTTCACATCGCGAGCAGAGATTGATAAACAGTAAAGGAGATACGCAGTTAAGAAAGCGAACAAAATACGTGACCAAATCGGAATATAATCGTAATCACAGTTCTTGGTTGGCGAGCATCCTACGGACCGTTTCAACATTGCCGTGCTGTTCGGCCAAGCGCACCAACTGCTCAAGACCGATGTTATACTCGGTTGACAGGTGAATGAGCGCTTCCAGCGAACGGAAGAACTGGGGCAATTGATCCGCCGGCATCAGATTTTCAGTGAATACCTAAAATTGAATAATGAAACGAGTACTGTCATCAGCGCTAAATGCACATTCGTTTTTCATTATACAGAAGGCGATGATTTGTATAATTTTCGTAATTGACTAAAACATCAAATTGAAAGAATTAATTATAATAAACATTAATAATTAGTTAATAATAGCATACAGCAAAAGCATTCTCATCGCGAGGGAGCTCAAAACGGTAGCGAATCAGAAAAACAAACAATGCTTTATAGTAAAAATAATAAGAAGCATGTTAACGCGTTATCAGAGCTTTAGAAACAACGATACTAGAAAATAAAGAAAAAAGTGTAAATACCCCTTGAAAGATCGCAGCATCAAATTCGGGTGTTCCAAAGGGAACCGAAGAGAATGCATCAACGGGTTTTTCCCTCGGTTCCTTAGGCTCCACTGGACTGACGGTTTCGGTGGCCGCGTCTGCTACAAAATATGCTTATTGTACAGGTACAGCTAAATTATGTACGCCTAAAAGTCTACTACCACATAAAGACATCATTTTTATAGTCAAAATTAGCCAATCACTAACAAGAGATTTTTAACTGAATGAGGCAGACTACTTCAAAAGTCAGCAGTGCTTCTTTCTACCAATTACCGCATGCAAAAATCACGAAACTATTATCATTCTTGGTAAAAAACGGTGTTCAAGCATCGAAAAGCGACCTCATTTTTGCCAACTGAGATGCCTGGCGATAATTAGCATTCCTGATCCAATAAATGTTGACTATAATTCGTAACCAAAGACTGTTCAATTTTTAATGATTGTCGCGCGAAGCAAAGAGGAAAGTTGATGCATACACCTACCGGTAGGGATGTTGTCTTTCATTCTTAGTACTGTAGGAGAATTGGAATCGGTGGCGGACGAGTTCAGTGAGGAAGTACATTCCAGACCATCCATGATCTATAATAATCGTATGATATATGGTTTTTCGATAGTTCACTTTTACTGACATTATACAATAACAGAGATTATAAGATCGCATTCGTTAGTTGGACTATATCGCGATAATACGTTACGATGATATTACATTTGAGGAGACTCTTATAACCAGCTGTTGCATGTAATCAACGGGTGTGATCAATTGTACTGCTAGTTAACCACTAAGCGCGCGCATAGTAGATGGTAAAACTTCTCTCCGTATTCAGTCCTCACCATAAGCGGTTCCTCATTCTCTTCCAGAATTCCGTTTTCGTTCGCCCTTTATACTATTCTTCCTATCGTTCGTAAGCTTAAGAAGCCCCTAGCTTTTACCGTTCCCCTAACTTCAGTTAAGTTGCAAGGCCGTGTTTCACCTTAATCGGGCAAACTGTAAGCATGGTTAAAAACGTACCGCGATTTCTCGGCGGACTTTCTTTAGCTCCCGCTGTACGACGTGCTGTCGGAAAACTTCCGACGGTCTCGATGCCACAGCTATTCTTTTCTTGGCGAGCTCTTTGAGATGAAGTCTTTCTTCGAGGATTTTCTTTGCACCTAATGGTAGCACTTCTTCAGAGAACTCATTTAGGTGCGGGACTATTTTCAATGCTCTGAAAGAGTTCAATGTTAACTCGGTACAATAAAGACCTAAAGTACGGTAGATTGCCTCATTTTTGGCTTTCCAAGTATCTAATTTTGTTGGATTTTGAAAGATGACACATGTTTCATTTGCATGATACTGCGGAGCTAGCGGATTAGCTCGATTAGTTAGTCACACTATAATTGATACGATTCGCAGTTTAAAAAATTTCCGATACGTACCCCAGGGCTGGAACTGACCGCAGTCCCCTCTAACATATTTTTCTACTTAATCCATCCCCATACCAAACAACCACTCCTCAACATAAACGAGCCAAAGAAATTCCACAAATTTTACGCAAAAAACCTAAAAAACCTAAAAAAGCACGCAAAAGCCTCACAATGCACGCATCCCCTGCCAGGTTAGTTCAGTCACGCGTTCCTTTTCTGCTTTTCTCCAGAGCGTTGTGCCCTTCCAGTCGATGACGCCCTTCTTGCGTAGCTGGTCGGCTAGGAAGAGGAAGATGGCGCGTTTGTGTTCGTCGGTGTGTTTATGACGACGCTGGCGTGGTGGAGATGCCGAAGGGGAGAAGTTCGTCGCGTTTATCCGTTCTTCTCTTTTTATACGACGCTGTAGCCGCCCCTCGTCCTCAACATCCTCGTCGATCACTTCAACATCATCGATCTCTTCACCGCCGTGCGCACTTTTGTCTTCGCTCGTCGTCGCCTGCGGAAGTAATGCGGACGATACTGTAAGATTAGAAGTCAGACGGATGGAGAAAGAACCGATAGCGATTTATGAAACAATATCGAATACGATTTATGAGACTTTTATGAAAATTAACTTTCATACAATTGCCTGCGACCGTTGAATGGAAATTTAACTAAAATTTGAACGGAGTTGTGAAAAAGATCCCAGATGGTAACGCGTTTATAACCGATGCCAGTACAAACGTCGCATTTTCACAAGGCATTCAATGTCACAAGCGTCACAAATATTCGTTATGTGAGAAACAAGTACCATTCTAAATGATTCATTCTTTTTAAGACATCGTGTTCTCAAGATGGTATGATCATGTGCTCAAAAATGCGCTAAACTGGCAGAAAGTCAAAATAAAATATTAACTAATAATATAATGCATGAATGGATAAAATCGTACCAGGTGACGTCACTGGCGAGCACGCTTGCAACCGAAGTAGTCGCTTTTTCTCCCGTGCTTGACGCTTCTGAAAAGGACTGAGAATCGCACCAAAGACCAATTAAAATGCGCCCCATGCAAGTTGGCAGGCCAAATAATCTGATCCAGAACTGAATTTAGCCTCGAATTGGCATTTGTTTCAATTTAAATGTTTTACTCTCATGTAAAAAAATTATAAAAACCTGTGTTAAATGAATTCTGAGGCACCGTCACCACATGGGGCCTGTTCCACGAAAGTGAAAGTAAGCGAGCAAACTTCAAATTGCAAGCTTGTCACGAAGGGCAACTGCTAATCATATTGGACACTGTCCATTTTACTTTTGCAGAACAGACCCTAATTCGACAATCTGAGAAAGGAAAAGAGAGCGCTCAAATTTAAAAAACTCATACGAATATTAGAATATACTAGACCATTCATCATGATACGGCCAGATTTCACTTTTGCTAATCATATTTCTTGTAAGAGATGGTAAACATACTTCTCCATATTGTTTAACATTGGCCGCCATCTGTTTGAAGTAGTCGGCGTGTTCTTTTTCGTCGCGCTGCATGTCATTTTTCTTAATCAACTGCATCAACTGCGCCTTCTCTTGATCGGAAATGATCGATCCTGGCAGATCATTCAAATTCGGCAGGAGATCATCAATGACACTAAAAGTAGTGAAAATGTCTCTACTGTCGCAAATGTCGGAATAATCCAAAATCCATAAAATCCAACTTAATACAGATATATGTACAATATTTTTAAAAAAATGATTAAATTGCAGAAGGCATTAGCGATGCTCAAAATTTGGCCTGGTAAAAGAAAACAATTCGAAATCGAGCGCTGCAGCCATATCACGATGAAACAAAGCGAATTCTTGATTGATAAGTTTTGACAACAAGCGATGTTTAAGGATAAACAAAATAAGAATGCACAATAGAACTAAAGTTATATTTAAATAAAGCAAAATTCCATTAGAATATATGATTCCTGCCGGATTATAAGATATCGCGTACAATTTTTGCACAACGCCGGGTGGTATGTCGGTGACCCCTTGTTCAACTGCCTTCATCCAGAGATCATCGCTTCGTAAGTTGGGACATTTTTCTGTCCGCAGTACGGTGGAGAGAAACTCGAGTAACCCCTTCAGCTCTGCTTGAGTGAACGATACGGTGTTGTTCTCCTGAAAATTGAACATAGTATTGTTTCGAAATCAAACTCAGTAGCAAATCCATAAGATGCGCCGCAAAAATATGTATCAGTTACGTATGATAAAATGGGAACAATTACGCAGTGCTCCTTTCGATAGCGATTCGTACCTGTGAATTTTCGAAGAAATCATCGGCAACTGTTATACGGCCGATATGAAACTTTAAAACTTATAATTGCCCACTGGAGTACACTGCACACGAGCAAGGCGTTGAACGTATTTTGAAAATTCCGCCTTAAGTACTGAAGACTCGCCGTCTTTTTAGGCGGAGGCTAGAGATTGGTTTCAACCGTACATTTAGGCTCAGTAAAATTCATATCCTAAGCCTACATCCAAACGTAAACATCAAAGTAGGCTGTGGGTCCACATTCTGAACAGTCCTAATCAGTCATTTATCCACACCCGCATCGTTAATTTTTTCATTACTGCGCTAAATGTCAAAATACCATCAAATGAATACCAACGCCACAGAAAATAAATTTTTTATCCAAATCTAAACGCGAGAGAGAGACCGTACCGCGTTAATGCTGGGAATGAGTGTTGACAGGTCCTCTTCGCAATCCACAAAGATGATGGGCTGATCAACTATACTTTCCGCCTGCTGCATCGTTCTTTCACTTCTCTTCACCAAAATCGATCGATATTTCAGTTCAATCATATAAAGCAACATAAAGAGCAGCAAATCGCCGCTTTCGAACGAGTATCGAACACTTCATAAAGTGACTGACATTATATTCGCCTTCTTTATTAGATACCACAATGAACGTTCACCGAGGACAAACGGAACCGCAAAGTGAAACATCAAAGTCACTGACAACAGTACAATGGAAATCGTTTATACCTGAAAATTGGGTCTCCAGCAGGCTATGTCCGGTATTTGATTAACCTTAATAAATAATTTTTGCCCTGTAAAAAATATATGCCGAAAATTCAAAACCGTTCAAAACCGTCCGCTATAAGCGAATCACTATTATAAACGATTTCTACTGTACACGAATCGCAAAGTACACCAGCGCCACCAAACACGACAGACATAACAAAACACACCGGTCGCCGATCGTATTAGCCGAATTAGCGCCCGCCTGAGCTAACACAATCGGCAATGCGAGCTAAGGAGCGAAGACCAGGTGTCGCGGTGGATTGACGCGGCGTCGCGCTGGGGCGCAGACGGCAACGCGTCACCCATCGGTCAAGCAAAGCATTGTCCAATTAGCAGCTCGGATTGCACCTGAAAAGGCGTCAAAAGCTCGATTAGCCGTCGCGCACAAAAAGCAAACACGGTCGGCAGCGCGCCAAATCGAATCATCGTCGCCTCCCCTCCATATTGCGCGTCGCGCCGTCCCATCGCGCAGATGATTGCGCGTCGTCTATGTCTCCTCCCCTCATAATCCCGCTAAGATTGCTGGTCGAGTCTATTGTTGCGTCGTGTGGTGAACACAGTGACCCGAAACGACCTCAACCTGGACGTATTGTTGTATTTTCTCAATCGGTAATAGAGTTTTAGGGATCACCATAGCACGCTTAGTATCGAAAATTATATCGAGCACGTTCGCTGCGGCATTCACGCACTACTAATCTTTATTGTTATTATGAAATTACGACGATATTTGAGCGCGCTTATAACGGGAAAAAACCCGAGGCGCATTTACTGAATATGATTTCGCGCTAAAAGTTTCTGAATAGAACACAAATTATTTTTACAAGAAAGCCTGTAGGGTAGTTCCATGTCGCGTACCTTACACAATACAGTGCTCTAGCCCTTACGCACATATTCCGTGAGTACGACAGCACCGCGGTCGCACCGGTCCTCGGTGTAACTAATGAGAAACGAAAAAGAATCAATCAAGCCCGCTAAAACTGAATCAAACGAGAGAAAAGAAGCGGCCAAGCTCCGATTAACGCGATTGCGTTGAGGAGTAGCACCGAGGGACTGAAAGGTCAAACAATCGCTTCCCAACCCACAAAGGGTCGGAAATGCGCGTGAGCAATAATCCCCACTGCGACTTCTTGAAGGCCACCTATTCGACGCGATCATGCGGGCCGAATGCTCAACAGGAGCGTGCAATAGCGTACTGTTGTGAAATTCGAGGCTTCAATGAGAGGAGCGGCGGCGACAAGAGGATGAGCAGGGGCAACAAGAGAATGAGCGTATGGCGGCGAAGCGACCGACAAAGGGCCCTCGTCGCCCGTAGGGACAATCCACACAATCGGTCCGTTAGCGGTGACAATCAGACAATCGCCGAGGGCGGCGGCGTCAAAAGGCCGTTCACACCTGATTTGCGACGATAAACAAATGCAACAACGGTCGTCTGGGGAAGCATGAGGAATCCTCGTCGGTGCTTCTCGTTGATGCGCAGCGCGAGAGGCGTCAATTAGGCGCGATTTCAATTGGGCCTCTCCGCCGTACAACCGCCCACAAATCTCCGCTCAATGAGGGCGGATAAAAGCCGCCGCCGGCCCTCATTTTTTTCGCGTCAACGGCCGCCGTCGTTCCTGTGGAAGCCATTTGACAGCGGCCGCGCGATTACCGCGCCCGCTTGTCGGCAGCGCCCTTTTATCGTAAATCTCAACGCAATCTCTACCGCACTTGCAGTGTTGCTTCTGATTCTTTGTTCCTTCACTTCTTTGCTCCTTTTTACCCACATTTGCAGTGTTGCTTTTGATTCTTTGTTTCTTCACTTCTGCCGTTCATTGCTCCTTTTCATCCGCCCTATCCCTTTTATTTTCATCGGGAAGAAGTATCTTCTTGAGGGTTTCTCATTATTTGATCAATGTAGTCGCTCTACCATTGATTGCAATTTCAAGACTTGATTCTGTGATGATTAATGCTGATTCTGCTTCTTAACAACAACCAAGCACCTCGCTCTACCTACTATCACAACTATCTTCCGCACAATGTCAGTTAGCCATTCGAGAGACACTCAATAAAGCGTCCAAAACAAAAAAGCCTGCTTCTTCCACCTGTCGTGGCCGCAAAAAGCTTATCTCACTCTCTCAACACCAATCAATATCCTTTGCACTTGCAGCATATAGTTAGCCAAACGCCAACCAAAACACCGCACCCTCAGTGAGGGATTGCGAGGAGGAGAAACCGCAGGCAGTCAGTGGATCGGGTGTAAGAGCAGCGTAAAAAAAGCGCGCGCTTTGTTCGCGCCGGGATCGGCTTAGCAATCACTCGGCGGACCACTATCTCGGCACGTGGTCTTGTGGGACATTATCGTTGTCGGCGCCGCGGTTGGCGCGCAAAAAAGCGAAATAGAACGCGTGCAAGTACTCCATTCGTCTTCGTCGTGCGTCGGGATAGCGGGCAGTGGCGCGGCCACGACGGCGCGCTTAGTCACTCAGCGGGTAGGGAGTAGGAGGGCGGAGGGGACGCATGCCGGGACGGCCATTCGCGGGCGCGGGCGATTACGGTAGGCGCGCTTCGATGGGCGGAGCGAAGGACGCGCGCGCATTTGTCAAACCGTCCGCGCCCGCCGTCCTTCCCTCCCGCCGCTCGGCGCTCAACCTTGCCGCCCGCTCAGTGCGTCCACGGCGCCGTAATCCGCCTGTCGCGCCCATCGACCACTGCCCATTGCCGCCGGCCGCTCAATTGTTATCTTCGCCGCAGCTCCTCCCGTCGCGCCGCCGTCACCACCGGCCCTTCGTCCCCATCGCACCGCACCGCGCCGCGCCACTTCTCCGCCGCCGCCAACGACGTCGCGTCAAAACAAAGACTCGACCAGCGCCAGACTACCCTTCTAACCACCGAACAAGCTGTTCCGACGTCGCGTCAAGGTACGTGTGTGTTCAATAAGGGGGACATTGATTCATCAGCGCGCGCGCTGCGCGTATATTCTATGGTAGTATCGAATGAAAATCGCTTTGTCCGTCGCGTCGTGCTCCGACCCCTCGAGTGGATGATGATTGAGATCGGAGGGTAGAAAAGAGAGAGAGGTGGAAGATCGCCCTGACAGGGCAAAGTCAATCAAGCCGGGCAGTGATTCTAATAAAACCACCGCGTCGAGAGTAGCAAGTAGAAGGGGGAACAACGGCCTTGTGCAGCACAGGGGCGCCATTATCATCGCCGAGCGCGCACCTGCGTAAACCGCCGGTAAATTGCATCAGGCGGGCAAAGAGGGTGGGGGGTAGGGAGAGGGCAGAGACCGATTTGACGCGACGGACCGCGACGTGCGCCAAATCTTCGCGCTCATTATCTCCGCTCGACCAGCGCGTCCAACGGCTACTCCGACACCTGCCGCATGTCTCCCCCCACAAGTGACCGGTCGCGCCCAGGTGCGTCCGGGGGCAGCGCAAGGTTAGGTCAGTCGACCACCGATCACACTACAAGTCAACCGATTGGTCATTGTCGCGCGTTGCGTGGCGATTGTTGTAGGCCGTATTGCGATTGTTGTGGGGCGTGTTGCGATGGTCATTGATGCTGCTATTTATCCTTCTGTCCGCGCTGACCAGCGCAGCTGCGGTCAGTTCGGGCTATCTATCTCTGCCTATCTATTTCTGTTGTAAAGTGAGAAGGAGGAGACTAGGCGCCGTTACGCTCTTCCTCGAGTAAAGCAACTCGGCCGTTCATCATTTTAGCGCCCAGGACAGTCGACCACCTGCGGCGTCGTAGCGGGTGAGTAGCAGCACTAACGCTTCCAACCCCACTCCTCCCACCCTTTGACATCTGCACCTCGTTAAAACAACGGCCTCCTCTTCCATTTCACCAACTTCCTCGTCAAGCGCCGATGATCGCTTGTCAGCGGGGCAAAGGTGTGGCAGGAGACCGTAGTCGCGAGTGCGCCAAACCGAATTACTATTGCCTCATCCGTCTCTTCGCTGTTATACGATACTTGACTAGTCAATCCGATACCACCGGCGCCCGACTAAAGAGGGTTACGGAGAGGGTTACGAAGACGACCACTCAGCGACCTTCCGGGCGTTGCCAATCGGGTCAAAAAGGGGTTACCGACGGCTAAGTCGCTATGACGATCAGTTGCGCGGGCCGGTCAATCTGTCTTCGAAACATGACTCCCAGTCTACACCATCGCGCGGTAGTCGACACAATGTTTGTTTCGCGCACTGTGCAATGATCGCCTCCGGCCGGCTAATCGGTCGCCAAATCGGTCGTCGACCCATCGACCCATCATGCTTAGCGCCCGCGTCGTTCACCTGCGTAATATCTCCTCCTTATACCCACCCCCATCCCACACCCACCAATCACCCCGCCGTCAACGTCACCGGTAAAACAAACTCGGCGCGTGTCTCATGATTGTCTGCCTGTCTGCCACCCCCTCTATCCGACGTTCGACGCGTCACTTGGCCGCGTGCCAACAAAAAAAATCAGTTTAAACTTACACCTGTTGTGCTCCTCGATTAGGAGCGGCCTCGACGCTTCTTTGTCTGGCCATTGTCTACTCGCGATGGGTAGTGGTGGCGAGTTTAAACGTGCCCACGTGGAGGGAGGTATAAAACCGCGCCGAGTGATTCATGCGAGTGGCACCGTCTCAGTCGGAGCATCGAGTAACGGTCTCTCCTCTTTTGGTCGCCCGACGCCCCAAGGGCCTCGCTTTTGTTTGCGGTTTCGTCGTCTCGTTTGCACTCGGTGACCGGACAGGTCACAGCAGCGGAGCGCGCTCATCGTCGGCAAAGCGGTGAGATGCAACGAGGAGATTGGGTGACTACCGGCGGCGGTGGTAGTGCGAGGGGACGGAGAGCACGAGTCGGCGCAAAAAAGGCCGTCTCGGGGTCATCCGACGAGAAACAAGACACGGCCCGGCACTTAATTGTTCACTTGTAACCGGTGACGATGCGCGGCGATCGGATGGCGCGTGCGCGTTACGCGTGCAACGATCGCGGTCGCGGTCGGTTCCGCCCATCGACTGATGTGTTTTTCTGACTTTCCTCTTCTCCTTTCTCTCGCCGCCCTCTCTCCTCTCCGTCCATCTCTGCGGCGCCTACGACTCTCCCTCTCTCCCCCCTCCCTTTATGCGCCCCGCTGCCCACCACTCGCCGCTGTCTCACTGTCGGTGCAATTGACACGTTGAAAGATGGACGCGTCACCACCGAACAAGCGTCGGATTTGTCGTCGACGTAGCGATCGCAAACAAAACGCCGCAAAACGACGGCGGCGAGGCGAGTCATCAAAAAAAAAGACCGCCATGCATCCGCAATGAACAAAACGCGGCCATACTCCAGGTGCCTCTCGCACCGTACCGACCGCGGCGCGGCTTTGGTCGACAACCGATCGCTCATCGCCGCCGGTGGTCAACTCGGATCCATTTAAGCATTTGTTCAATTGAGGTGGCCGAAACGTGCCGAATCTCTCCTATCTGTAGGCCGCCCGCACGGCGCTCAATCGGTGTGGGCCCCATTTCACCGTGGTCAGGGCCCCATTTCGGCTTGGTCGAGCGCGTCTTGCATGGCGACAAACAGCCCAATTAGTCGTCGTCGCGTCCACCCATCCCGAACCCGCCTCGACGCGCCATCCGATTGTCACGGTTAAAATAGCCAGGCGTTAATAATTGAGCCCTGACCGTGTCTCTCCAGTGCTAGCACACCGGTCGCCTAGGGCGAAATTCGGCGGCAATCGAGTGGCCAGTCGACTACAGTAAGACGGCGACGATTTCCTCACCAAAATAGTCACGTCACTCTTGTTTTGCCGGCAGCGGCGTTTGCAAACGGCTCCCTTCTCTTTCTCCCGCGGCGACTTGAAAGAGTGAGATTCTGCGACCAGAGTGCGCGCTATGATCATTCGTGCGTGTTCATGCCCGGGCGCTCTGCGAATGTTTCGCTTTTGTCGCGCTCGATAACGGCGGTGCCAGCAAACAAACTCGTGAGCGATCGCCGATCGAACGGCGACGCTCTCCAAAAACGCGTCGACAATTATGCGTCGTACCGGGCGAACGGCCGACGGCCCAACGGGCGGCACAAACCGGCGCGACGTCTTCAGCATCGGTGCCCCATCGGCGGCCCGCTGGCAGTCATCCATTCTCATTTACAGCGTGTCCAACTGAGGCGGGGGGAGATGGCCACTTCATTGGTGTGTCGACGTTTAGCGCGACGGCCGTTTGTCAGACCCAGCGGGCGACCGGCGCCGAACTGTCGAGCGCGTAAATCATTTCAATTCCGCCGCCCCCTACCGCTGCTGCTGATCCAATTCGACTCGACCCTCTGTTGACCTTGCGCCGCGATTTAATGACACTTAGCGCTTATTTCAGCGCAGTTTAGGCAACATGTGTCGGCTCGCTATGATGATCCTCCCTCAATAATCTTCGTCCTTTCTTCTCAATTGTATCGTCAGAAAGTCGCGCAATCTGACTCCGATGGTCACTCTTAGTCTCGCGCTCAATTAATCGCGGAAAATTTATTGACGCGCAAATCGCGTGCGATCAAACGCCGCGTAATTTTTTTGTTCCATATTTTACTACTCGTCAGAACATCTGAGCGAAAGCCGTAAAATCATGCGCACCGCCTTCGCGTCTTAATTGGCCCCGCCCACGCCCGCTCTCAAGCTCCAATTGGGAGCGATTCGCCGGCGCAACCGAGGCACTCGCGCGCTTTCGCCGCCGCCGTCGCTGCCCGCGTTCTTTAGCCATCGGTGTCGCGGTTAGCCCGCAGGTATTCCCATTTCTGCTGTGTTTGTAACGTAACTGTCTCTATAACGTCGGTCTTTGTAACGTAACTGTCTCTATAGCGTCGGTCTTTGTAACGTAACTGTCTCTATAACGTAACTGTCTTTGGCCGGTCCCTTGACCGACGCTATAAAAGCAGTTGACTATATTCCCATTTCTACTGTCTCCGTTTGTCGCAGAACGAATCCCGCTGTTAGAAAGTGTAAGTNGTCCGCCCTTGACCGACGCTATAAAAGCAGTTGACTATATTCCCATTTCTACTGTCTCCGTTTGTCGCAGAACGAATCCCGCTGTTAGAAAGTGTAAGTCAATCTTATTGGCTAGGCGAATGATAGTGTCTCGCTAGTCGAGTTTGTCTGTAGATCTCGGATATTCTCATGTCTTCAGTTCCTCTTTTGAATGCCTATTGACGATGCGTTTATCCATTTCGAGTTGAGTGAATTAGCGCGCGCGTATTATTCGTAATAGAGCGGCTACCACGATCCGCATGAAGTCAAGCGGGCGTAACCAGGCCGTAAAGTGAGCGCACCGGTGTTATGCATAAATCGATTAGTCGGAGGATAGGGCGCGCGAGCGGGAGAGGCGTCAAGCCTAACCGGCCACTCAACACGGCGACGTCGACAGTCGGACGCGCCGACGGAGCCACCAAAGCAGCGCCGATGCCGTCTCTGGAGTCAGTCACTGCCACCCCGCCCGCCACCCTGCGTCCGACGCAGCACTCCCCTCTCTCCCATTCTCTCTCTCTAACCACCCACACCGGGCAGTCATCGCTTTGCGTCTTGATCGTAGAAGATTTTCGCTAGTTCAAGTGGCGTTATCTTTTTACAGTTTCACACTCTGCGACCGCAACTAGGGCTGGCTGATAAGCTAGGCGTACTGTATAATCCAGGGTCGCTTGCCGAGTTAGTTACCTGTCGCAATGATGCGAGCGCGGCGAAAAATAATGACGAGACGATCGCGATCAGCTGATTTGTCTGGCGCGGTGCCGTATCTCGCAGACAATCGAACCACCTCGCCCGCAGACGATTTTCGCGCGCGCGTCCCCGCGTGCCGCCGCTTAGAAATTTCGGCGACTGTTCTCGATGATGCAATACTGTGTCTTAGTCAGCGTAAATACTGACCGGTGAGTGATACGTGCAAATCGGTCGCTTCATGTTTGTAACGTCTTGCGAAATAATTGCAACGCCAAACTTGGGCTTGGGCGTTTGCCAACCAAACTGTTTGCATACTACTCTGTCTATAGGCCGTATAGGACGCTCATGCCGATGCGCAAGCTAGTCATAGTGTATGCATTTAGTCGCCTGTCCGTCTGCCACTTTGATAGCGCCCAGTTTGCGTGCGTCATCTTTAGTACCCACTTACACTCAACCCCCTTTGCAGATGAGCCAGAGCTTGACTGGAAAGAACAGGCCAGAAGAAGAGAAAGAGGATCAACGAGTCGCCGATCGCGAGCCGGACAGCGGCTACATCAGCCCCAACAACTCGAGCTTCGACTTCAACGACAGCGGCGCGCCGTGCAGCAGCAGCAGCGTCGTCGTCTCTGCCGTACAGCCACGCGCGTCCACCCCCAAGTCGTCCGTCGACGCCGACGGCGAGGTGCTCGACTGGGACATGACTCGCAGTCAGGTCTTCCAGCGCCGGCGTAGCCTCAGCGAACCCGGTCTTTCTCAATCGCTTCGCTCGACGCCCAGCCGCATGTCATCCATCGCGACGGTGGAAACGATCGACGCCGCGACGCAAACCGAGCCGCCATCACCTCCCGTCACCGCTCCCGGTAAGGATGTCAAACGGCGCTTTGCGACATTGTGGCGGCACCCGTTTGATATGGAAATTCGCGCGTCGTACTGTATATGTCTGTCAATCAACGGTTGCGCGCGGGCTAGGCGCAAACTGATGACACTGTGAGGGGGGATGCGCGTAGCGGCGCGAAGAAAAGATACAGTAATCGGTCGACGATCGCCGGTCAACGAGTGTTGGCAGCGAGGGGACGGAAGGAGAGACAACCAGCGGCGCGATTGTTCCCCGTGCGCCGTATCGACCGTAATTGTCGGCATGTCACTGCGCACCCGCGTCCTTCGCGTCAGGCCGTTGCGCCTTTTGCAATCGACGAGCAAAGGGGGGATGGACGATGGAGCGATTATCACCGGCCGCTCGGTCGCGGCCGGTCTAAACGAGAGCGGCGGTGAGCGGCGCGCACCGACTTAGCACGACGGCATGGCGGCCCTTGTCCCCGCCGACCTTTCCGCCTTTCTCCCCGTTCGCCCTGCGCCGGTCGGCGGCGAATCTTTTGTGCCGACGGTAGAGGAGACAGCGGTCGCGTGGCGGCGCCTCCATCCGAGAACTCCCAGCAAACACTCGAACCGGCGACACGGGCCACTCGATTGTCGTCGGAAACTGTATTTGATGTTTGTGCAAGCAGTGTTCGTGTAACGGGCGGGCGGCGGCGGCAAAGACCCAATTGGGTCCGTACAGGGCAAACACGGCAATAAAGAAGGGGGTTGGGGTGAAAAGGCGAAGGGCGCCCTTGAAGCGCTAAGCGCGCTCAATGTCTGCCGTCGAGTGCGGCTACAGTTATTCTATTTCAGCAGAGCCGATAGTCGCAGAAGTACTCCCTAACAACCATCTGCTTGATGTGGCCCAGCAGGGACCAGCCGGCCTTCACGTCCTCCACGCCGGCAACAACCACCAAATCGCCATCGCCTTTGGCAACCAGCTGGCCGCCATGGGCGACATGTTCAACGCGCAGAACGACATCCCCTTGGCGCTCCACGCCGTCTTCAATCATCCCTTGATCGCCGTTCGCTTTGTCGTCGGCGTCCATTTGCCAGCGCTGCCGCCATGGGCACGGGTGAGTTCTTGCAATCTTTTCGCTCTCCTTTTTTGCGATAATGCGGTTGCGCAATTATCGACCTTAATGGGGGGGACAAAATGCGTGCGGTCGTGTGCGGTGACTGGGCTGAGCAGAACGCGATGCGGGGAGTCGGTAGTGTGTGTCGGGTTGGTATTGGCGGGCAATTTGCATAAATCGTAGCCGTGTCCCGAGTGCCGGCGGCGTTCCTCACCGGCCGAGTCATCGGTGTCGCCGGGCCACGCGCGATCTCCTCGCTACCTTTGTGTTTTGCAACCGAGGGGACCGGCCGCGACTGACCAACCGTGACTCATCATCGTTGAGACACATTGACTTCGGCAAGCAGTCAGTGGTATCAATTGACCGGTAAATGGGGAACTGGCACGTTTTGACCGGTGTAAGCGAGCTTATTTGTATGGGGAGATGCACCGACAATCTTGACCGGTATAAGTGAAATAGCAGTATAACCGAAGTGAATTCCTCTGTAGTGGTATCAGTTGACCGACCACCCACCACAAATCCTTAGCGCACCTATTTTCCGGGTCGGAACAATCAATTAGCGATTGCGACGGCCGGCCACCTGCTCATCGCTCCGGCGTCTCGGAGCCGTAAACAGCGGGCCGGGCTGAGGTCGCGGTCGCGTCGTCGCCCGTTTTCGGGTGTTGCATTTATCGGCCGTTTATTAGCATAGCCGTGCGCAATCTGTTACGCGCTGTCGTCGAGATTCGATTACGAAGCGTGTCTATTTTGGCGCATTCGCACGGCGCGCATATCCCCCCGAATTAACGCCGTCGCATATGGTGGTTGGCTTTAGTCGATATTCGACCAGGCGAGCCGCCTAATTGATCGATTAAAACCACATGGCTACCGTAGTCGGCCAGCGACAGCCGACCGTTGTAATATTAATCTTATGCAATGCTCTTTTCAGAACGCCGTCCGCTGGCTGACCGCCGTCGCCCGTGTCCTCCTCTATCCTGATAATCAGCTGTGAGTCGACACACATTACTGCCTACCAATTTCTACGTGCCACAGAGGGTAGAAAAAGGGCCCGTTCGCAACGCGTGCTCGAGACAAAGTCGCACTTTACAAGCACTGTTAAGCGTTTGCCTCAAGCGCGACTTTCACTCAAGTGCGCGATGTGGAACCGGTCGAAAGACTTATTTTGTGTACAATTGACTGTTGATCATACCAATTTACTTAATGACACCTGATTGTACAGTATTTGTCATTGCATCTTTGATATTTAGTATTGTTGTTATTATCGTGTCTGAACATAGGCGACGTTGGACTGCGAAATTGCCACCCAGCAGCCTCTACCAAAGACTTGGTAGCTCAATTCAGCGAACTCACTGAAACCACACCCCCAAAAATATCAATCTCGCTACCAACGTCGTCAGCCGCCTAGTTTCATCTCTTGTCATGTTGCATTCTGTTGGTCTCGCATACGAATATTTGTCGTAATTATTGTCATAATATTATTGGGTCTAGTCGTACGATATTAGCGTAATATGTCGACTCAGGCGTCTTAAACGCGCGACTTAGAAGTCCACTCACTCCTCTTCTTTCGTAACATGACATTAAGCCATTCCAAAAAACCACTGCCCGATCGGCGACGGCGTTTTTGCCGCTAATCGTCGCTTTTTCCGGCCGCTGTTGCAGTCCACAGTTGCCTTTGTTCCCCTTATACCCCTCTCCCTCTCGCGCTGCACTCGCCAGGAATTTCGCAATCAATCCATCTCTCCTCGTTGCGCGCCCATATATCCCTCCAACCAGACAGTTTGGTTTTCTTATGCAAATTACTGTGGATTCGCGCAGCGCGCTACGACGGCGGCTATTAACCGATCCACCCATCTTCCTTCTCAAATAGTGAGCACAACGCTACGGTCACAGGGACCATAGATCTCTCTCGCGTCACCCAGTGCTTCGTTGATCGATCAACTTCCGAACGTATTCCGACCGCATCGTTGATCATTCCTCTACTGATATATTTTCGTCTCCATTTATCATACTGTTTGTTTTCACTCGGGTTTTTGTATTTGCCCACGAAGGACAAACGCCGTGGCTCTGGCCACCCACTGTGCTTTACATGAATTGTTTCATTCGTTCAACTTGTTACTGCAATACGTTGTTTTTGTTATGGAACTGGTTGCTTTTGATACGACGAACGAGCGCTTGTCGCTAAATACAATTCACTTTCGTATATGCTAAATGATGACAACCGCCCCACAAAGTGTGTGCAACGCTGAATGGCCAAAATGAGCAATTTCTTCGCGCTGTACGTATGTTGTCTTGTATGTGTGTGGAAGCGGTTGGACCGCACGTGTTCCGATGAAATCTGCGTATGTTCGCCTAATAAAAGAAGCCAATAATCGAGAGGGGGTCAGGCGGAGAGCAAACACTCATCGCGTCGTTCCCATGCAATAGACGGCGTAAACGAGGCGTCGAATTACGGAGCGCCGGTCGTCGTCGCAGGCGGCGGCGCTGGAAAGCAGCAGCGCCGGTCGACGGCCTTAATTGATCGCATTCGTGGGAAGATGACCGCCGGTTTAGGAAAGAGCACCCCGGCCATTCGGGCTCGGTCAAGGGCTCCATCCTTTTCACGTCCGGCGACATGCGCGCATGTTGTGTCAAGCTGCGCCGCTCTCCCACCGGCTTCATAGGTCAATCAACGACGTTAGCTGCTAATCGACGTGGGAACGAACGATTCGAGCAAGGAAATGCTCCCATAGAGGATACTAGCGGCCTTTGAGAAAAGCATACGATAAGCGCTTATTCAACAATTGGAAGAGAATGTTTGCGTTTGACAACGATTCACCGACTAAGCAGGAGTAACTGCTAATCATTGTCAAGAAGTAATGGCAGTAAGAAGAAATGAATGCTATTCGATCGAAAAAAGAGCAGACTGTGCGTTGAATCAGGAAGATAAGCGATTAAGACTGTCGTGTTTGCCCGCTACTCCGCCCACATGTTCTCGCAGAAAGAACGACTCAAACAGAAGAACAGAAACAAACACAACTGCATGTGTTCAAAGTCGTAGCTTTCAACACTCCAAAATGAGCGTGAAACAGCTCCTCGCAGACTTGTGTACGTATGCAAATGTTATCGAGAGAGCGATGTCCAACAGCGCGGATTGAAAAGCGAGCGATAAACACGGCGGACGAACAGTAACCACCACCGGGTGCGTCTCAAGTGTCTCGCTGCAACCGGCCAGCGACGGGGGGACTTGTTTATCGCGTCGGCCTCGTCCATCGGCGGCGTCCGCGGGCGGGCGCCTGCGCAAACCGCGATTTCGGGCCGTTATTTACGCCGGCGCGGGCGCGCGGTCGTCTAAGTAGCGACCGCACGCGCCCGGGCGCTCGACGACCTTCTGCATCAAACGTCCGTGTCTACGCTCGAGTAGTAAGTACTACAGGGTGGCTCAAGGAAAACTACGGGTCGTTGAATCGCTGCAGTTGCGCTAAGTTTTTTCGGATCAAACTCAAACTTTGTACACATATGCCTCAGGCACTTGCTTAAAGACTGCTTTGATTTCACGTTGATCTGTAGTGAATTGTCTACTTTCACGCACGTTTCTATCAGAGGCATCGCGAACGATGCCACTATCCAAACAAAGCCCTGTTGTTTTCTCTTGACCACCCTGTATTACTCCGCGAGTACTACGGCCTTACTACTGTTCGGGTATTCTCGGTCGAGCGCGGAGAATACCCTAACAGCGGGCGATCGGCTGTACTACGCCGAGGAGTAGTTTACCGCCGGGCGAGTGCCCTTTAACGAGGTTGACAACCGAGCCGAGCCGAACGACGGGGCGCCGAGGACGACCGCCGGTCTCGCGGCGCTTTTTTCTACCGTCTGCCGCGCTGTCCACCGCGCGCGCGCGCTCGCTTATAAAAACTTCGATTCTTCTTCTTCTTCCTCGGCTCATCCGCGCGTCGCAGACGACAGCGCGCCTACTGACACAAGATGAAGTGCGCAGAAGCGCGCGTGCAGCAGGCAATACAGAACAAAGAGGGTATATCTCAACGCCTGCGAGGGCCGTTCGTTGCCGACTACCGTTTATGTGTTTGTTTCACTTTAGTGACATTTTAACTCAGTGATACCGCACCTCTCAGACGACTACGGCAGGTGAGTATCGCAGGTATCATGTAAAAATCCATCGCCTGCGAACCGACGAACGATCCAAGCCAGAACGCGCTCATCCTACCGTAATCCCTTGAATCGTGCGCATCACGTATCGCCCGATCGGCAGCGACGCGGTGCAAATTCGCGCAATAATTACTCCCAATTGTCTCGCGCTGATGTCAGCGGGCGACGCCAGGTGGCGGCCCCCGATGACCAGCGTCCACCATAGCCGCGTTGGGGTGGACAATACGCTGACCGGGTAGCACGCCGACTAATCCGCCCCGGGAGACGGCGCGAACGCGTGGGTCTCGCCGCGAAAAGCCGCGCGCCTCCGCTGCCCACATGACGCGACAGACAGCGATGGCTTGAAAGAATCACAGTATACTCACAGCTTGCGCGCGAATGATGATTGATAGAGGGGAGACCCGTGGAAATATGGCGTAGCTATTGAGGCGGGAGCTTGCACACGATGCCGGTGGTGTCGACGCCCGAGTAAAGGAATAGGTTCTGCAGGGGTCGATCCTTCTGGGAGAGCGCCTGAAAGTGGGCAGTTGGGTTAAGTCAAAATACTTCAATCAACAGTCTACATCAAATCTCGCCAGACACCGTAGTTAACAAAGATGAGCTCGCATTTGGGTGCTTAAACTCGTTTATTCACCAAACATGATAAAAAAATGTGCTGCCGATATACAAGGCAATTTGCCATATTCAATCTAAGATTTCGAGAGACTAAGAAATTGTGAGTATTTTTGTAAGCGAAACTCGCATTTGTCAATCATTATAATTTGTTCTTAGCATGTCGCGAAATCGCATCACTATTACTGTAATGATGCATGCATTATAGCGTGTACAGTATTCATCGTTTCATTCA